>JAZHYW010005716.1:0-39145 GCA_037355805.1 Ixodes ricinus
ACAGGGCACGCGGCCGCAGGAAAAACGAGAGGAGGAGCGCGCGGGACGGTGACAAATACGGTAGCGCAGAGCAGAAAGGGCAGAGATAGTGTGCGAGCGTTTGGCTCGTGCAGCGGCCGCTCCCCGAACCAGCGCAGGCGAAACCGACGACCGCGACCGTTCAAGGACCGTTGCGGAGATGCAGACGCAGGGAGGAACGGGAAAGGGTTCACTTTGAGTTTCTCCTCTCCACGATACCGAAGAGAGAAAAAAAGTGTTTCTGCGTTTGGCCGCTCGCTCTTGTGTGGCGCTAGCAGGCAATCTCCCCTCCGCTCCCGATTTCCCGCCCTTCCTTTCCCATTTTCGGCGGCCGCCTCTTTCGCGACGCGCCAGGCATTCTCCGTATACACCGACACGCGGGCTTGACGTCACGGGAGCTGCGGCGGCGCTGCGATCGCGCCGGAGCCGGGGGTGTGGCAGGGTGTGGGCAAAAGGGCGCACGTTTCGCATGGGCGTCATAGCATTTCAGCATGCCGCGAAGCTCTGTTGCCGTCAATTGCACCGAATTGTACAAGAGAAAGTAGCGGAGTGAGTTTCCACAAGTTCCCGGCAGACTCTGAAAGGCATGAAAGGTGGATAATATCCGTGGATCGAAAAGAATCGTCGCCTCGCGCGAACGACCGTTTGTGCGGCAAACACTTTCTTGAAGCAGTGCGGCTTCCATTTCAATCTCCGTCCCGAGGCTTGCTTGTGTGCGGGAAAGCGTTGCCTGATCAAGACCACCGGGATTTTGCTGCCATGTGTGTTCGCGCACAAAGCATCGGCCAAGCGCTCGTCGGAGGCTCGCTACGCCCGTGCTACCCAGCAGAAGGGATCGGCGACAGAACGGCAGTGTTGTAGGCGTTACCGGAAAAAAGTAACGAAGTACGTTACTCGTTACTTGCAAATAAAAGTAACGCGTTACCGAGCTACGTTGCCTAAAAATAAAAGGAACCCGTTACCGCTACCGATAAAAAGTAACGGACGTTCACTTCTGCGTTACTTTTTTTAAAATTAAGATTTAGCACATTTTACGGTTTTGACGATACATGTCATATATCAAGAAACATTATGTTCGTGCAGAAACTGAACATAATTACTTTATCTTGTTTTACGGTTTCACCTAAATACTCACGAAAAAAAACGCCAAAGCGTGGCTGACGCCTAAAACTACGGAAAAAATTGAAGTGTAATTTTCTTTAAGACTTGGGAAGGAGTAACGAGTAACGTAACTACGTTACTTGAAGTAGTAACGTAGAGTACGTTACCCGTTGACTGTGTCGAGAACGTAACGAGTAGGTTACTACGTTATTGAAAAAAAGTAACGCGTTACCAGCAACGCCGTTACTTGTAACGATGTTACCGCCAAGACTGCAGAAAGGACAAAGCGTTACTGCTTGTCATGCCTTTAATGGTCATGAGGGTAGGAAAAATATCATACCTTGACTTGAAGACGCTGTGTGTATTTAATCAATTAATGAATACACACACTCCCCGCAGACCCACAGACTGCTGATCCCGCCGGCAGTGCGGAAACCGACTCGAAGTAATCGTAGGCCTCGAGAGACTTGTACGCCTGCACCGTGTCGGCCGTGAACTGGCTTAGCGAAAAAACTAAATAAACGACGACATGAGCCGTCGACTTCGGTGGCAGCAACTTTACGTCGGAAGTCCAGCAGGCCTTGTTTACGGCATACGGATCGTCGAAGGCAACGCCGTCACTGCACAGATTTGTATCGATACCGCTGCCGTTCAGGCTCGGGCGAAGCGAGCTCAAATAGTCGGGCATAGAATACGACATACGTTCTCAGGAAATACGACGCACAAATAAAGATACAAGCGTCCCTACAACGACAACAACGAGCGCACGCCATAGAACGCAATGGCGAAAACACGGAGAGCCGGGCTGCTCTTGCCCACATAGCTACCGCGCATGCGCGGCCTTGCGGCTTGTTGGTAAACAGCGTCGCTCCGCGTGTCGGTCTATAGAGGAGGCTATGACAGGGCTTGCACTGCACGAGCGCGCTTGCTTGGCAGGGATGCAGCAAGACCGGAGCTCGCTCTTGTAGCTACTGCTACGCTCGAACTTCAAGTGAATAGGGAGTATTCACTGGCGGCCATAGCTGTGTGCGCGGTCGCTGAGCGCGTGCTGACGGCGAGCTTCGGCAGTGCTTTTGCAACGCGCATTCCGCACCAGCAAGATTGCCGGTCTATAGCGGGCTATTAATCTGAGCTCGTTCTGAGCATTTGCTCTAAACATCGCCCTCGAATATGGCGTCCAGTGAATACCCCCCATAGAAGCCTCCTTTCTCTTCCATGGAGTGCGCCTGCCCAGCTATAATCGGTTGCCAAGCACGCGCGCTCCAATACATTTGACTGCCAAGCTATGGAAAGTTCAGCCTATCTCGCGTACCCGTGTTTGCACACTTGGAGCAGATCGGAGATCCACTAACCATGACGTAATGCGCGCAGACCTTGTCGTCTAGGTGGTGGTGAGTGGATCGCGGGTACACGTGCAGTTGAGCTTATATCGACAGCGCTGTATCTTCGGACGCGTGCTCGAAATCAAGATGATTTGAGCGCACTTTTCTGTCGCGCTACGAGCAACACTACGTAAATACTGACACTGGCCTGTTTAGCTCTCACACGTGACTTCGCACCGAGGGTCGGATAGCGGGCTGTTGATACGCTCCTTCTCACACTTGTTATCATATTCGCGTGGTCTTGTTGGCGCGACCAATGACCAGCTGTGTCCGGATACATAGTGTTACGTTTAGTGCTGCGGTGCTGCATAGGATAGCCTGAATTCACCTTTTGATCCTTTCTTTGAATCTGGTAATATTTTGAAAACAAATTGGGTTGTGGGGATATTTATACAGCGCAGTAGTTGTCTGCCATTTAAAGTTGCGACGAGTCACTCGCTGCAGATGAGCAATTTAGCCAGTGCGGTACAGCCGCTAGCCTGTGGTCTTTAACGTGCACCACGCAGTAGTGATACACGACCGCACGCCGGTACGATGCTCATCCAGATCGAAACGGGCAGGGTGGGGCTCAAACCCGCCCTGCCCGTTTCAGCGCGAGCTTTCGCTCCACGCGCGTGGAGCTGGGTGTGCGCTTTAGCCCACTCGGCCACCGATTTTTTTCTTCATAATTGCCAGGCATTATTCATTCACAAAAAATACACTTTCAGAAACACTTATAAAAGAGGGCAAGCTGAATTACGACTGACGCAGACTGATTAACATGAACTTAATGTGACCAATCCGTCTATAGGATTGGCAACCAATCAGGCCCATCTCCCAAAACCTTATACACTTCTCTGATCTGAATAATGCCCTAAGTAAAATAGTGACACACTGGTCGAGCATTTACATCAGCATACCACCTTTTGCGCAAGATACAGTTCACAGTCAAGGGAACAAATATGCACTTTTCGTCCAATCATGTTTTAACTGGAAGTGTTCCGCTCTCGCTCTACCTCGGAAGAGACGAAGAACGGCTGCGGCCAACGCGTCGTCCTCTCTTGCTTGTCACTACCAACCAGGGACTCTCAGTCTGCTGGAGCGACTGGTCGGTTTCCTCCTCCGTGCCGCTGAGCCGCCGCTTGACCGCCTCAGCCGTAAAGTCCATTGTTTCATCTCCGGCGTCCAGTGCGTCAGTCGCGTCCTTTGCAGTCGGTGTCGTCTCAATGGCGGCCTTTGCATTAGGCTCATTTTCACCAACAGTGCTTTTTGCCGTAAATGCCACGATGGTGACCGAGCCTTCTGGCATCGCTAACGGCGCGCGTTGCTGCTCACCGGACGCCTGGGCCGGTTTGCTCATCTTGCGGCCGCGGCCGCGGCAGCGGCCAAGAGGGATTTTTATGTCACGGGACCAGCTCCATGGGGACAAGGAAGTACATAATGTCCCTGCCTAATGGAGGAGAAATCCGTATCGCTTCAAGCAGAAAAGCCTTATTTCGCTCGCAGAAACTGACTGCAAGGCCTTTCAACTGGAGTCCAATTGACCGCCTCTTTATACTGTAGGAGCGGCAGGTAAAGTTACGGCCAGGGAGGGTCAGTATGAGCCAAAATAAAGAAAAAAAAACCACTCGAGACAAAAAGCGGTGGCAGTATATTTATATACCTCCGCCAGCACCGGCGTTTCGCGTCTTCTGCGGTGCTCGAGAGGTTAGAGCGTCGGTACTTTTCGTCGCGGCGTGAAAGTTCCAGGTTCAAATCGCGCTATGAACGTTTTTTTTTGTATTTTGCGCGTGTTTAATTTTTTAACAGTGATCCTTTTTACGAATCATCAACTTGCACTACTACGCCTTACACGGTTTTTACTGTTAGTCCCAACTGTTCAATCAAAACACCGGGAAGAAAAAAAAAGATCAAGGCAAGTTAACGCGCTAATACAATCGTTTCATATTGTTCAATAAAAGGAAACCAAGGTAACAGCATCGGTATGACATTCACACAAACGGAGCCGAAACAGGCATCCTTTCCCCAGCAACTACAATTTTATGTTTTAAATATACAACGCTCTTGCTACGACTCATTTCAATAACAGGAGGCGCCTATTTAGTACCAATAAAGACTGCAGTTGTGACAATTAAAAAAAATTCCAGAAAACAATTGAAAAGAACAAAGACTAGCAGCTGTGGATGCATTAATTGAGCGGAATCCTACAGGCAAGGCAGCAAGTCAAACGTCTGAGAAAGTCGTAAAACCGAAATAAGAGATCATTAAACTTGCGGAAGAAAAACGAGAAGGGACGGACAAACACGAACTATGGAAGTTTGTTTTTCTCCGTCCCTTCTCGTTTTTCTTCCGCAAGTTTAATTATCGCTACCAACCCGCTCGTTCTGTCCTTATAAAGAGATCATATTTTTACTTGCATGGAATGTGATAAATTGTATATTTTTACTCTTTACATTTCGCTGTGGCAATAGTTTTTTAATATTAACACATTTCTTGTTGAATTTTAGTTAGAATAGCAGACGATCACAACCGAATGCAAGAATGAATCAGGCGTCGACGTCGCAAACCATCTCTCTAACGCAAACACCTAAAATGACTTTGGATCGACAAATGGAATTATTACAGCAGTTGGAAAACGGAAACAACAAATTCTAGAGAAATTCAGCAGCACAGTTACCTGGCGAACGAAGAGACGGGCATGGGAAGATATTGTCAACTTTCCGCGGAGTGCACGGCAGATGCAGGAGGCGTGGCGGAAGTTGCTAAAGAAAGCCAGACACATGTATGCGCTCTTCCCAGGTCATGAACAACGAACTGGTGAGCCGGAACTACCCACCCAATAATTTCATAGAGCTCATAGGGCATTGTCTACATTCTTAGTGGGAGTGCAGTCAAATGCAAGAGAGAAAAAAAAAAGACAGCTCCGGGTGGGACTTGAACCCGGGACTTTCGCGCCGCGACGTCAAGTACCGGCGCTCTAACCTCTCGACCACAGCAGAAGGCGCGAGCCGCCGGCGCTGGCGGAGTTATATAAATATACTGCCACCGCTTTTATCTCGCGTGGTTTTTTCAATATCTTGGCTCATATTTACCCTCCCTGACCGTAACTTGACCTGCCGCTCCCACAGCATAAAGGGGCGGTCAATTGGACTCCGGTTGAAAGTCCCTGCAGTCAGTTTCTGCGAGCGAAATTAGGCTTTTGTGCTCGAAGCGATACGAATTTCTCCGCCATTAAGCAGGGACGCTAGGTACTTCCTTGTACCCATGGAGCTGGTCACGTGGCATAAAAATCCCTCTTGGCCGCAGCCGCGGCCGCGGCCGCAAGATGAGCAGACCGGCCCTGAGGGTCTTGCGAAGAAATCCTCGCGGTTGGAGTCACCGCCGCCTCGGCCTCTTCCTCATCCATTACGAGGTTTCTGTCCTGGCTGTCGATGGTCTTGCTGGCAGCAGCTCGAGCGTACGACCGTACGCAATCCGAGGCTTCATGCCCGAAGGCTCGACACTCCTCGCACTTCGGCACTCTACAGTCGCGCCGTATGTGTCCCGTGCGTCGACTGCGGAGGCACACCGGTGCGCGTCCGGGGACAACAACCAGCAGCGTTCCTCCGTAAAGGCGCAGCTGATGCGGCAGGCACTCCGGGGTTAAGTCTTCACGGAGCACAATGCGCACGATGACAGTTGTGGAATCCACGTCTGCCAGGCCCTCGATTCTCCACTTCTCGCGGGTGACATCCCTGACCTCCCCGTACGGCTCGAAGGTCCGCCGAAGGGCGTCTGCAGAAACGTCGAATGCCACCCAGTGGACTTTTACCTTCAGCTGTTGTTTTTCTGGATCAATGACCAGGCATGGTCGCCCCTTCACCAGCATGGTCCCCTCTCGCAGAAGCTTCTCTTTGGCGGAGGTGGTGTGTAGCTTCAGCAGCCAGACGTGCCCCATTTGAAACGCGCCAAGTCCTGCTACGTCTTCTCGAACTCCCACCTTGTTCAGAGGCCCAACGAAGTCTTCAGCACGGTACGGCCTCCCCGGGTATCAGCATGCAGCACAAGGCTGCATTTCATGGCTTCTCCTGTTGGCAGAGCAGGCAGTATCACTGCGTAGTCATTTGGAACATCACCACGTACGGCATCACTGCGGCTCGGAGCCGCCGTCATCGAGTTCACAGCGGAGCGATCCATTGCACGTGCGCACGCTGCCGCGTTCCACGCGCAACCCTGACACCGATCCTCCACGACTATTTTGAAGACTAACATACTTCGTTTCAGCTTGGGTCGAGCAGCCGATGCTACAAGCGCGAGGCTTCAGCGTCCTGCCAACGCGCGCTCGTGCAGTACAGGCACTGTTCAGGGCCACACGCTGTGCTTGTAGCATCGGCTGCGTCTGGACCCAAGCTGAAACAAGTATGAACTTTCTAACTATACTCCGCTTCACCTTATGTTGTACCGCAGACAAGGTTAGAAGCGCGAGCTCATAGCGTTGGGAGCTACTCTTAACGCACGAGAGCTTGTGCCGTCGAGATGTGCCCTAGAGCAAGGAGCTCGCGCTTGTAGCCTTTCCTGCGGTACATCATAAGGTGAAACAGAGTATAGGAGCTGCACAAAAAAGCTAGCGTATAAAAATGCAGCCTTATATATTTTTTATTCCTATTTCTGGGTTATACTCGATTCTTGACGTACGATGTCGCTTAGCATTGTGAAATTGCACTATATAAATACATGGAGGTCGCACAGAGCATTTCTTTGCAAATGTTTAGTTATACATCTTTTTTTTGTGAGACTGACTGGTGGTTTTGAAAATACAGACATTTGTTTAAACTTTGTTCAATCGCAGATCAACGCGGTTTCAGAGAAGAAACTAGCTGTAGGAGTCAGAAATGCGAAGTTACAGTTCTCAACGAAAGTCTAGCGCTAAATGCCCCTCTATCTGAGTGTCTTTTAATGCGTAGAGGTGGATGCAAGAAGCTGCCGATTTAAGTACGTGAAACTAAGTGCTTAAATAGGGAAAAAGAAACGCTTCGGAAATTGAAGAAGGAGCCAAAATGCGGAATCACTGTCGCTAACTGACTGAGCAATCCGAATCTGCGAAGAAATGTGTCCGTGGTAAAGGCCGCAGCGAGGTCAAGCAGTGCCGGCGGCGCCGAATCATCGGGGATAGAGGCCGCACTCCGTCGCATTGGAACCTCGGGTTCCGGCGATCAATTCAGCGAGCCACCAAGTTTCATTTGGCCGAAGGGGTTCCTCCGAGATTTTCTGAGTCGGTCGGGGGCTCCCCCAACGCAAACCACTCACGCACATACCGGCGCACTTACACAGAGGGAGGCTACTCAGTATATTAAAAAGCTGCACGCCAAGAAAATAATATAAACCACCGAGAGCACGGGACTACTTCTGGCTCCTTCGCCCGAAGCCATAGAACGGTCCCATAGAAGAACCGAGAGGTCTTCCGGGCGTAATATAAAACGTCCTCCGCTGCGCCTCTGCAAGGAAATCCGACAGCTACGAAGATATAAAGGGATCTTCAGACGTTTGGTGCTTGTTTCCTTTTTTGCCCATCGTCTGCGGTAAAAAACAAGTGTAACATAAACCAGCCTTCCCTGCCTCTCCCCCTATCTCCAATCAGCCTATTTGATGCAGGCATTGTTCCATGTTTGTCGTTGTATTCGTAACATCCTCCACCGTCGTCGCTATTGAGACGTTTCGTGTTTGTCCCTCTATTCGTCCGTCGTCGCCGGTTTTTCAAAAATCTGTAACATAAACCAGCTCGCCTGTCTACTCACTCTATCTTCGGTTCAGCAGTTTTATTCTTGCTTTTTTTCCCCCTTTTTTCTTAATCGACGTTTTGTTCTGTGTGTGTGCAATCTCCACTATACTTCGTCTCACCTTAGCATGGACTATTGTTAGCCGCGCATGCTAAAAGCGCGAGCTAGTTGCTTTGGATGAAGCCTCGGAAGCTGCACGAGCGCTCGTGCAGGGAGGGCTCCAATTAAGGCAGTCAAGGCTAGCCGCTCGCGCTTGCACATCCTTCGCAGTTGGTCCATGCTAAGCTGAGACAAAGTATAATGGGTTTCATCGATGAGCGACTGAAACGGAAGGCCGGTTCAGACACTTGCGTTTCAGTGCGTTTGACTGCGTTGCGTCGAGAACCGAAAGCGAGTCACCAGCACATCTGTGCTTCGTCTAAAGCGTGCAATCCACTTCAAGGAATCATCTTAGCACGCGATATAAGCAGCAGGGATGTCCTTGTTTCTCGCAGCCGCAACGCAGTCAAACGCAGTCAAACGCAACTGTCTGAACTAGCGTGCCTCAATGACCTTCTGTTTAGGGTGATGCCACCCTTTGTAGTACCCGATGCCGACAGCACGCGCTCACAGAGAAAATACAAAGAAATCGCCGGAAACAAAATGTCGCCGTAGCACAGTCAGTGCCACGAGCGCGTGCTGGGACACGCTCTTTCACGTGCTTCAGAACAAAAAATAAAAAGAAGAATCGGAAACAAAATGGCCAGATGTCATCACCCCAAGCAAAGCGCACATGAAGGCACCCTAGTCTGAACCAGGCTGGAAGCATCTTTACGTTCCACTTGACTTCGTATTGTCTGGCCAACCATGTACCTTCTTTAAAGGGATGCTGAACAAAACAATCTAGCATTCATAATAAGTGGCGCACGATCTTTTCACGAGCCAGCAGCCGCTTGTGTGCGCGAGCACGCGCAACGAAATTGACGTCATATAGTCTCCATTCTCGCTGAAGATGGCCGTGAAATGTGTGGGCTCCGGGGAAAAGGAGTATAAAGACAGGCTTTTCTGCTTCATAGCGAGGTCCGATGTAAAAGGTAGGCGAATAATTTGTCTAACAAGCACGTCGCTTTCACTTGTGGAAATTAAAAGCCTGTCGTTATTCTCTTTTTCCCGGAGCCCACACACCTTTTTCCCGGAGCCCATACGTGAATGGAGGATTATCACTTCAATTTCGTTGTATGTACTCGCGCACAGCGGCTAGCTGCTGGCTCGTGGGAAGCTCGTGCGCCACTTATTATATACGCAGAAATGTTTGAAATACGACGTGCAGTGGGTCGCCTGCGTCCTTGTGCACCTCGTGCGTTTGTTTCCCTTCCAAATGCGCTCACGTGCATTTGTCTCCCACCGACCTCAACCAATGGCAGCGCGAGCTTGGCTGCCTCGTCATCGTGCGTCATCTACGCGTTCTCTATGTTGCGCTTTGATTGGCGTGCCCCCTCTTTGCGTTCCAATGAGCCACAGACAGCATTTCAGAACACTTGCTCGCCGTATAGGTTATATTCATCAATACGGAGGCGAATGCGTAGGGTGAACAATGGTGTCACACTCATTGGTGTAGTACACCTTCTCGTTTTAAGGCGCGTACAATACGTAAGCTTGATATTGCTAACTGCAATTCTATTGAGGTAGTATTAATAACTTTAATTTGTATAGTTAGGTGTAGGTGTATTATTAGAAACGTATTTCTTAGATACCTTTTTATGATTATGAGAAACGTGGTTGCATACGAATGTAAACCCGCACCGATAATTAACGCTTTAATCATATGTTGTTCTATAAAAAAGAAATGCTGTTTTTGGACTTTTGTTTAAAAACATGCTTTTCGTGTAAGGATTGTCAAAATTACGAGGCGCTAGGGAGAACCTGCCTTCTGCGGTAAATCCTTATTTCGAGTTCATTTTTTTTTGCTTTCTGCCCATTGAAAAGCATGCTTGAATGGCGTCAGCACGCACCTCGTATCGCTGCGCCGCAGTGTTCTTCCGCAGCATAAAAAGACGTCTGCTCTTATTGCCGTCACCATGGCAAGGAACGCCAATCTTCCGAACGCCGTCTTCTAGCGAAAGTTTAATAGTTTTGTCATGCGCAGCCGCAAACTGTCGCCGCGAAGCGTCGTGAACGCAGGCGTTAACACGACTTCCAGTGATACACGCGCTGTCCGAAAATGTAATTCGGCATTCGTTGCCATGGTGATGGTGATGAAAGCAGACGGACTTTTGGCTGCGGAAGAACACTGCGGCGCAGCAATACCAGGTGCCTGCCGAGGCTCTTCCCGCATGCTTTTCAATGGGTGGAATACGAACCAAAGTATTTCGAAATAAGGACTTAACGCAGAAGGCTGGTTTTCTCCAGCGCCTCATAATTTGACAAGCCTTACACACACACAAAAAAAAGTTTTTTTTGGCCATCTTGCGCCCTGTTTTTTTTTAATCCGTAATATGGGTCTTAAGTATAAAACTGCCGACCCGGCCGCGATGCCTACATTTGAGTGCTGTTCCGCGGCGCCCGAGCGCTTCCCGTGTATTGTGGTTTGTTTTCTAGCTCCTTTTGTTGCTGTTATATAAGTTTCCATATAATAAAACTCGTCTGTTCAATAAGGACTTGTTTTTACGACGGAACACATACTCGCGGTGCCTTCACATCAGCGCTATCCCGAGGCACCCGGCCCGACCGGATCGCCTCTAATCGCGACGTCACGGGAGGGCCTTGACGTGTTGGCAGTTGCTCGCTCGCCCTCGCACGCTCGCCACCGTTTCCTCGTTCAGCGTCGTTTCTGAAGGCCCATTCACACACTTGCGTTCAGATCGACCGCAACGCTCACGAACGAATGTAACCGGGTGTAACGACGAGTTGCCGTGGCAATGAAGTGCCATAGGGCCGTTTCTTTCGTGTTCGTTCGCAACGCAACTTAGTTGAGCCGTTTTAACTTTTCCGCTACGTTTAGAGACAAACGGAGTGACCGCTCCTACGGACCAATCATCGGTCGAGGAGAGCTCGGCCGCGCGCATGGCATGCCGGTCGTGGTTCCTGCTGTCTGCTGAAAAACATGGCGTCGGGGATGATCGTCGGCGTGGTCGGAGTTGATGCTATCCCTGATTGTAAAGTCTCGTAGTGTGGCGCGATGATAAACCAGCACGTCCTAGAAGAGAAGATACATGCACTCGTGTGACGATGTGGAGCCACCCTCAAGACAGCATAAACGCTCGTGCCGTCGTGTTTGTTTACGTCGACTACAGTGGCATTTGTTTCCTCGAACATCGTCTATATTTCTTACTTTGCGGAATCCATGCGTGTGGTGAAGTTCATGGTATTACTGGTGCGTGCTGTACTTCAAGACGTACAAAGGACGCGATTTGGATGGGTTGTCATCACCCCAGAAAAGTGATTACTGTTAGCATTCATAAGCGCCCGAAGCGTCTATGGGATCCCGAAATCGTATCTCCACGTTTCTATGTCGTTGCTAAAATTGCGTCGTTTTTTGTAACCTTAAAAAAAAAAAAAGACATGTGGTGACATGTGTACTATTGGTAAAGTCGTGCGTTTAAGTCGATATCGTCGAAGACGGCATACTGCACCTTTTCTCTTTTTCTTTTTTCATTCACTCAGCCCTGCGTGCCTATCCTGGAAAAACAAATTAAAATGAATAAATCTTGAGGCTATAGAAAACTGAATGTCCATTTTCTGTTACGCCAGTGAGTGGCAGTGCGTCCCCTTTTTTTAGAGGCACCGCGAAAACGGCTGACGGCGGTAGAGAAGTGGCCGCCGTGCTTGCGACCTCCTGCGCTTGTTCCAGTGGTTGCAGGGGTGTGTACGCGCGGATCAGAGCGGCAGTTTCACTCAAACCGGTCGCAACGGACGGAGTCCCAGCTAACGCGCTCGTTGAAGATGTCGGAACCAGCCTTTACAACCGGTTATGTACAGTTAATTCCCTGCATTCCTCTCGGCTCCCCAAACGCAATTGCACGTTTTGCAATGGGCTTGTTCTTGTTCGCGTCTCACAAGATTCTCCTACTCATCGGACATATTCAACGGTTTAATAGTTGAACCTATACTCGTTGTCACCTCAAGAACCGTAGTAAAAGAAGTTCCGACTCCCAGCGGAGCAATACTAATTACTTTCTTTATGTAGAGAATGAAGATATATGTAGGTGCATTTTCGATAAGATATTTGTTATCCTAATAAGAGGTACATGTTTCAAACGCCTAAACCACCGCTTGTTCCTTCTGCAACCAAATCTTTTTGTGGGGCCATGAAACGATGTTTTTACTTTCGCTAAATATTACTTAGCATCACTCTCTAACGTTAATAACTGAATTAACTTGCATTCAATTTTCTTTCTAATCAATGGCATTCGCCTAAAAAATTCGACGAATATGAGCATTCTTCATTCCCTCACCTCGGAGCCAGAACAATCGACCACGTGACCTGGTGCCTCTCTTATGCTGCCAGGGTTAATCATGGCCACGCGCCGGGGGTTGGCAAAGTAGAAAGCGCAGGCGCTGTTAGAGTTCGGCTATTCTCATCACGGCAGTGGTTTGACACAAGCCACTACCCGGGCAGCACCCGGGCAGCCGAGGCATTGATTTTTACGAGCTGCAGTCGAGTGCTCACCCAGTTCTCGTGTCCAATCAATGAGTCGTGCTCGATTGTCGTCAGGCGGATGGTTTCGATCCCACAATTTAGTCATCAAGCTTTGCGAAGACCAGACTGAAAGGAATGTTCCCCTTTTATCCTCCCAATCATATATCGCGACGAAGAAGCTTCTTAATCAGAGGCGATCTGTGCGAGTAAAGACCTTTGCGAAAATCGCCTTCTGCGCGCTGCCATCTTTGTCTGTTGGGCTGTGGAAGGAGCATGCGCTGTTGCTCTGCTGTGCGGTAGATCAGACGCTGCGCATGCGGGCACAGCTGAGTGGCTCAGCATTTTTCACCCGGCTGATGAGCGATTCAAAGGTCTGTACTTGGACCAGACTGGGACCAGTACACCTTTGCAAAGCCATGAACTTTCCGATTCCATATCATTTCATGACCCATTTAAGAACTACTACGAGCTGCGTAGGAAGATTGCGCAAAACGTCCCTTTCTTTCTGGGGGTGACAAGAAGTATTAACAACGTGCATGACCAAAAGCGTCGCTGCGGTCAGCTTTCTCGTTTTATACTGCAAGTGTTTGGCTTTCTTACGGAGATTTTGACAGCCTGGCAACCGCAGCGGTGTAGTCTGACAACTGGGGGATAAACAAGACAAAGAAGTAACGCCATTTTGTGTTATCGCAAAATCCGCTGGTTCTAGCGGGCAACAAGCTCCGCCCATATAAGTGGGCGGAGCTTGTTGCCCGCTCGTGGAAAGCAGAGCCCGTATAAACGCCTTTGCTTTCCGCGATTGGCCAAACCATGGGGAAATAAGCATTGCCAGACTGTCAACTTCGACGGTGTTTATTTTATCGCGATTTTTAAACACACCATCGACCTTGTTCTCGCAACTGATGGTAAGTACCAGGGTGACAACTCGTGACATCATGGCGAGGCAAATCCTGGTCGTGACGTCACTGATGGAAACCATAAGAGGATGCGACCGAAAACTCTCGGCGCAAATAGAGCCACCACCTCAACTTGAGCTTAGAGTATCGGCACTTTATTTAAAGATTATCTTGTGGGCACAGCCATTTTGATGCTTAGTTCAAAAGTTGCTTGATCACAAAGTTGCTTGATCACGTATACTCTGATCATGTATTGGACCCGAGGGCTGCGTTAGCGTTCGGAGAGAACTCAGATCCAATCACGAGCTGCGTGCCCAATAAATGGCGACCATCAATGTTGCTCGACGGGCTTTTGAAAAGGGCCTATAGGCGATCGTTGTGACTCGAATGAGCGACTTCCCGAGCAATTTGATACGCTGTCGGGAAACTCATGCCGTTCTGTCTTGATCTGTCGCGGGTTGTTTCTAACTATTCTGTAGAATCGAAAAGCGTTTCCCGCGATTTCACGTAAAGCCTAGGATGACTGTGCAACAATAATTTTTTTTCAGCACAGAGGTGGTTAGAGGAGTGTCGTTATGCTGAAGCGCAGCGTCTTTACCGTGGCTCCAGTTGAACCACCAGGACTCGCAAAATATCTAGTGAACTGTTGCACAGTTTGAACTCTCGATGCTTTATGCGGGGCTGGAGCCGCGCGTATAGCGCCGGAGTTGCTAATTTTTAGAGAATTGTCACGGAGACCAGCTAGGATCCCTATAGGCTGGTGCACTTCGGTCGTCTTGAGCATGAGTTGCATTTCTGTGAGGGCCACAAACCGAGCTGGTTGCGCTGTAATCAGTTTTTACTTTTTCGTATGGTGCGCCCCGTTACTTGCTTGCAATCTGCGCGTTCTAAATATTTCGCGCAGTTAAATCTTGAATGGCGGCTTACGCGGGCGTGCGTGTGCACGCACAATATCGCACAATCGCGCCTGTATATAAGTGCGCTGCGTGCGCGGGTCTGTGAGAACATTCATATCATTAAGCGTACGTCTGCGCGTCGACTGCGCGTTGTAACTTTCTCAAGTCCCGTGTCACTAAAACTAAAGATGCTAAGTATTTTAACTCAAAATGCGTGCAGCATATACTATATGCAATATGGTAGTCAGTCTACAGTGGACTGTATTCAATTCTGTCGCTAAAGCTGCCAATAAGAAGGTGATGTCCTTTTTGATATTGTAGCTTATCTGGCAACATTGATCTGGATGAAACATTTCCAATCCGCCAGAGATGAATAATAATAAAAAAAAAAACATTAGCGCGATTCACATTGAACGAGTCTTTCTTCAGACGTATGAAAACTGTATACACATATTTTCCCTCTACGCACTTGCGGCATGCAGGTCGAATATGTTCGAAGAACGGGGCCTCCGCAGATGTCGAGTAATGAGCTTATTGATCTTGCGGCAAGAGAAACCGCTCAATAGGACGGGAGACGTAGCCGACACCAGAAACCAAAGCTGATTTAAAATTTTCCCGCCGGCACGTACGCTCCCGTAATATATTTCTTTCTTTCGTCGAACTCCGTGGCGAGATGGAAGTGAAATTAGGGAGGCACTGGAATGTAGGGCCGAGTAAAAAACTCAGGTAGTATTAATGATAGGAAGTTGAATGATTTCTACAAAGTAATGGGAGATTTGAAGTAGTCACGGCAAAGTCGAGCTAAATTAGGGGTGAGTTGAGTCACGGAATAGCTGGTGGAACGTAGTAGTAATTTGATCTCCACGACAAGTGTAAACAAAAACGGGACGACCACGAAAACTTGGAACCCTTCAATGAAAGCGCGGTATGGGTAAGAGCATCGGTCTCCAAACACCGCGCCGCAGAGGCGTTCCGGCCGGCCCGCGGATGGTCGCGGTCTATCCAGTGACGCCCGGCCCGCGGCCTGGTGTTAAGAACGCAAAGATAAGCGCGCGCAAAAAGAAACAGACAAAAAGAAACGGCACTGCGATGCGCACCAAAAGCGCAAACAAAAATATCAAAATGAATATTAAAAAAAATAACTGCATTAAAACGCCGAGTTTCTTACTATAGATTTTATTGCACAGTGTCATGGCCACAATTTATGTGTAACTATAATAAAATTCCTTTGTGTTCTCACTGTATATCGTGCCTAAGTGTCATGTGTCATAACCCTCGCACATGTGTCATACATCGGATCTACTGACTCTCACTTCTGCATTCTGTGAGATATGCACGAAGTTTCTTTGTGCTTTGATTTACGCTTTGTGAGCTCTTTTGTGTTACATTTATTTTGTAATGTCATACTACATTTCAAAATTAGGCGTATGTATTCATCCACTTTACATCTCTTTGAGAAGCTTTTGGATTACTTTTTTGTATTTATATGATTACCTTCAACTTCAACGTCCTAATTTATGTTGTTTCAACAATTTTCCGGCCCTCGAGATTGGGGCAGGTCTCTATCCGGCCCCTTAGCCAAAACGTTTGGATACCCCTGGTTTGTATTAACTTGTGCTTACGCCTGATCCGAAAAAAAAAACTCGTATACCTAGAACATTCCGGAGAATCGCAACGCAGTTTCATGTTCAAAGTATCGGAATAAAAATAAATTGGTAAACAAACAACCTTTCAAGCGGCTGGAAAAACAATTGATTTGTCGATTGCATTTAGCCGAGGACGGCTGTGCTCGCCTCTTTTCATCGGAGACACAGTTTATCATTTATATCATAGAAATTTGAAAGGACTGACGGGTACATTTTAACTCAAAAAGTACGGATTCTTGAAATGCTTTAAATTTTATTATTTACACCCGTCACTAAAATGACGAGGGACAGCGGCGACTAAGTCTCTAACAAGTGTCCGGAACAGTTTGGTGGATTGTAGAGTCGACAAAGAAGGCGACTACTGCAGCCTAGCACCTTCTCTAGGTTTACATGATTCTTGCGTTCTAAGTGGGCTTTGAAACAGTCAAGTTTCGCTCGCTTCGGGGTTAGCAAGAGTTATCAGGAGGTTATTTGCTTTTCGGCGTTCATTAACTACGTGATACGGCATAATACGCCGCAGTTTAGGTTTTCTAAGATCAAACGGAACTTTCTTAGTGGTCATTGTACATGGGCCTAAAATCGCTGAAAACGACGACTGAAAGAAGCAAACAACTATGCACAAATGCGAGCGAAAATACAGCGGCGTGCACATGAAAGATGTCGTTCTGTGCGGTTTCGTCTTTGTCATCAGATAACTTCAATGGAAGAGCATCCTTTCCAATACGGCTGCATTCGAGTTAACCCTGGCCTGGTGCGAGCGTGGTGCGAGTTGTAAAGTTCTCTGAAATACCCACAGATGGCGGCAGTGGTTCCAAACTGGATAATTTTTCAAAATTCCCCACTTGTGCTTGGAACATATCTGTTGTATTTCTGGCTCGTGCAGAGCTTTCGTGTTTACAGTATTGTATTGAGAATTTTCAAAAAAGGGAAGCATTGCACATTGCGCGGCAATAAATGTTACGTAAAAATGGTATGACGGCCGTACAATTTTTACGGACATAAAATCTGACTTTATTAGAGTCGCTGATTAAAAATTTAGAAATGTATTTCAGTGGATTACTGAGGTCGAACGTGGTTACGTAAGCTTAGATGATCATACTGCTAATGAATGACCAAAATTGGCCACCACCAAATATACTTCGAATAGTGCACAAAATAACTTTAGGGATTTTCGATGAAATGTTTTTGCAATGGCGTGAACTTTAGACATTTAAGGTGGTCTCTTGAGCTTGGTGCAGTTGTTTCCATGCTGGTATGGTGAGTTCTGGAAAATGAAAGAAAAGCAGCATTACGTATTACGCGGAAATTAGATGCCAAGTAAAAAGTTATGCCTGCCGCCGATATTTGTACTGCCAAAAATATAACTTTTGCTTAGCCTTTGATTCAGTTATTTACACTTGTAATAAAGGGAATTATTGGGATTTCACGGAATCGTGAAATCTCGGAAATCTCCAAAAATTTGGATGATATCAGAGCTTTCCAAAAGACACGTGTGAAAAGTCGGCTTTATAAAATATTTCTCGCTACCCGTGAAAGTTAGACGACCCAAAAAAAATATATTACTCGAGTTATTTCATCCCCAATGCCTAAAAAAGGCCGATATATTATGAAAACGTATAAATAGCATTTTAATACGTCTTACCAGGCACACAAAATTGAAAATCATAAAACCGAATGGTAAGTTTTGAAGTGGTTTAAATTTGGCAACTTTATTTTAACAATTATTTTGTGAACATACGTAGCAGCTTTTCCAACTCCGAAGCGTCAGAAAATACAAGGCCAATCACGGAATCATTGTTTGCCTCCTCAACTGCCGAAATCGGAATATTCCTAGTCGTGATGGTGATGACTTACACATTAAACCTTCGAAATATCCAATATACATTACTGCTTCATGTCTAGCGCAAATATACAACCTCGCAATGTAATCCGGCACTTTCCCTAAAAAAATTCAAACCGCAAAAGTTGTGGGTTTGTTGAAAGCAGGGTACGAAAATGAAATAGGAAACTATCTTTCTATATCTATACTTCCCGCATTTTCAGAACATATGAAACAAAAACAAAAACGTTACTCACTCCCGTATTTTAAGATTTTGTGATAAACATTGCCTAATTACAGAACGCTAATTTGGATTCACTGAAAATAATCATCAGAAACAGCATTATTAGTTCGAAAAGAAGAGATACTTAGAAACTTCAAAAATAATTTCGTTTTGATGCTTAGAGTTTTTTTGACGCCACTTTTTTGTGCGGATCACTGCCTACTGAGCATGATGCTGGAGAAAAATGAACTGCGCAGAGACAGATTTATTTGGCAGCTCTGGAAAATATACAACACTTTGCTGAAGGACAATGATTTTGCCAAGGCCGTTTTAGAAATATTAAACAGAATAATCGGGATGTAAGAGAGCTGTTTTCTCGAAAAGTGGGAATATCTCAAAGAAGAAGTAAAGCAAGCCGGAATCGAAAGGTCGTGTCATTTAGGGCGCGAGGCGCGCCGCGAGGAAAAAGAATTGAAGAAGTATTGGCCCGAACTTTTCATAATTGAAAGTGCTAATCCGGGCGCGTTGGGGGAGGAAATAAAGGAAATTAAAACGAAGCTGGATGGCTTTCACTAGGAACGCTACCGCGGAGCAGTTAGGCGCGCGCAGGCAGGTAAGTTTTTGTTATGCGAACATCACACGCGGCGGGATCATAGAGTTATTAAAATAGACGCTAGAGGTTCAGGGGGCGCTAGTGTGCTGTTGCATTTTGAAGCAGACAGCAAGCAGTCTAAATTTGACTTCCGGTAATGCATTCCTACGGTAAAGCGCAAATGCGTTTTCTTTTCGCGCTCGATTATAAGAGCAAATTTTGCTTAGTATTGTGACAAAATAAAAAGTTTGGAATGTTTTACAATCGGATGTGCAAAATTATGTGTCATTTAGAGCGTTTTTCTTTGGAAATCATGGCGTTGGACACTGCTCTAAGATAGCACAACGGACATGTGTAATACGTGTTGACGTTGCAGACCGCTATCATAGACCACGTATTTACGCATAGAGTCAATGGTATGAAGCACTACAGAGTGAATCAGCTTGACAAAACACCAAAAGGATGCTAATATATACCAAATCAAACAATGAAAACAACCAAGAACGAAGCATGAAGTTATGGAACAAAGAACACGTACTGGATTAGTAACAAACTGTGCATTAGTAACAAACTGCGTTTCCGTCATCTGAATGCTATCACAGCTTGAATAAACCCTACGCACTTTTTAATTGTTCTTTTAGAGCGCAGCTCTTAGGCCCCCGTTTCCGGGTTAAGTGGCGTCGGCGTCGGCGTAACCGCGAGTTGCATTATGCGACATGTGACGCCACGCGTGACGTTACGAGGGTTATCCTCGTGAAGGTAACACCAGTGAGGGTTAGCCTCACGGGGGTTATGTTACCCTCACGAGGGTAACCCTCACGACGGTAACCCTCACTGGAGGTAACCCTCAGGGGCTACCCTCACGATGGTAACCCTCACGGGAGGTAACCCTCAAGAGTTACCCTCACGAGGGTAAACCTCAGGAGGGTTACCCGCGCGAGGGTTACCCTCAGGAGCGTAACCCTCACGGGGTATAACCCTCACGGGAGTTGCCCTTACGAGGGTAACCCGGAAACCCTTACGAGGTTTATCCTCACGAGTGTAACCCTCGTGAGGTTAACCCCCGTTAGGGTCACGAGGGTAACGTACAAGGGTAACGTCAAAACGTTACCCTCGTGTTGCCATGTGTGACGGCATTATGGGAAACACGTGACGTGTGACGTCACGTGATGTATGCCGTCACACGTGACGTCACGCGATGTATGATGTCAAACGTGACGTCCACGCATCTAATATTGTCAATATTCCCGCTAAATTTAGCAGGGAAGGAGGAGGCGTATACCCTTCCTTCCGTACCCTCTACTCCTGCTCCTCAAGAGCTGCGATACAGAGAATTGTAAACGTCTTATATGTTTTTTGCTTGAATTTATAGCTTGTATGGACATGTCACGCTGTTCAACAAAGATCTGGGCCTCAATTTTTGCTTAATTCAACATCGCTCAGTAATAAAAAAAGCATTAACTAAATAAATTACACTTTTATAATGTGAATAGAGCTGCATAGTACCCGTTACGAGTAAAGAAACTGCGCTGATTTCTATTATTCCCTGGCGAAGAGAAAAATATCACGTACGTTTTCCCATAGCAATATAAAGGAAAACTGGAAAAGTAGACTGGTGTCCGCTTCTGTTTGCAACCGGAAGTCCCGTAGACACTAGCGCCATCTGAGCCTCTAGCGTTTATTGTAATAAGTCTATGGGCGGGACTTGGCGACTTGGACAAGGAAAAGAAATAAGTGATAACAAAATAGATTTCCGCTATTTGTTATGAAGGCGTTACGACCAGCGATAAGGATTTTGTTGAACACGTTTTTATGGGTTATTACTCCGAGGTATTTGGCGGCGTAAATCAGCCTTTGAGGAAAACTAGTTTCGAAACGTTGTTGGAAAGAATGCCTAGGCTCGCCGACGAAAAAAAAAGAGTGGTTGGCAGAGTCGGTGGCGCCCGACGTGATTGAACGCGTCATAGACGGTTTGTCGTCCTACAAAACGTCGGGACCTGGCGGCCTTAGTGGAGAGTTTTATAAAGCATTCAAGAGTTCGTTGTCCCATTTAATGTTTAAAGTCATTCACGAGGCTTGCTGTTTTAATTCCTTACCGCCTTCCTTTTTATAAACGCACACTGTATTGAACCCCAAGATGCCTGACGTGATTTAGGTGAGATCCGTCACCAAATATCGATCAATCACTTTCTGCAACGTTGATTAAAAAATGCTTGCGCGAGTTTTGAGCAGCAGATTAGAGCATGTTGTCAGAGTGCTTGTTGGTGAACACCAAAGCTGTGGGATCCGGGGACGATCCATTCAAACAAACGTCCATGTTGCGCCTACTATTTTAGAATATGTCGATAGCGAAGCAGGCCAAGTAGCCATGATCCAAGTCGATTTGCAGAAAGCGCCCGACCGCGTGCAGCATGATGTGCTTTGGTCTATTTTAAAGCGAGACAAATGTAAGTAATATTATTTTTTGACGGGATCCGTATGGCGTACACCGGGTGCGCCACCAAGTTTGTTCTGAATCATTCTTTTAATACCGAAAATATTCGTGTCGGCCTCTGTGAGGCAGGCGTGTCCCTTGTCCCCGTTGTTGTTCGCTTTGTATGTGGAGCCTTTCTGTTTAAGCTTAAGTCAAAGCAACCATGTGAGAGGTTTTTTAATGGTTTCTATAGGAACCAAAGGGTTTGTCTTACGCGGACGAAATCGCGTTGTTTTGTGCCGAAAAAAATAGTGTCATGGAAGCTGTTAGACTTTGCACGTCGTTCTGCGCTGCAACGCGGGCTGCGGTAAATCTAGACAAATGCGTTGGTCTATGGCGTGGGACGTGGGCTATGACGCCAGCAATGTACGAAGAGATACGATGGGACACTACCCCGTGCAAATACTTGGGGGCCCCGTTGCAGCACATGCAAAGCATAACACTCTACTGGGAGTATATAGTAGAGAAACTCATGAAAAGCACATCTGGGTGGTGCATCTGGTTGTCGTAGAGTGAACGAATGAGCCAAGATAATCTGTTTCGCCGTGTCTGCGCCCAGCTTTTGGTTCGAAATACTGTTTTTCGTTTTATTTTCTTACGTAATCAACAGAATACACTGTTGCATGTTATGACACAAACACGCCTATTTGAATTCCTGCCGTCTTTCCTTGTGCCTTCAGACGTGGGTCCGCCCGCAAAGATGGGTGGGTTTATAAATGAAGTTGTCGACACTAGAGTTTTTTGGTTGTGAGATTTCCAATGGATTATTTCTCGACTGTAACTCTGGAATGATTGATCCGCGACCTCCTTGGCGCAATTTTCCTGATGCCGCAGTACGGGCTGCAGAATGGGGCGAGTCCTGGACAGGACCTGCCACATACGGCATGTCAATGGACATGTCAATGGAAATTCATTGTGACTAAGGCCTACCTATCCGAGTGATTATGTAGCACTTAATATTCATCACCGGTTCGTGACGCTCTATTTTAATGACCAATCACAAGTAAGCCCCAACTTGGTTTCTATAGGCAGCCGGCAATGGCCAGGCGGCGCCACGAGAGTACTGCATTCAGCGCCACAAGCGGTGGCGTCTCTGTTAATGGGGCGGCCAATCTGTCCGTCGGGCCGTTCCGAGCGGCGGCGACCCCGATTTCAGCAGTCCCCGTGTGCACCTGCGTCCCTGCGTGCCATGTCTCTGGTTCTTTTATGCGGTTTTTTAAGGCCATTGGGAGCCTTGATAGGTCCAAGTGTTTAGAGAATATTCTAGAGTCGTCATTTGGACACCAGTTTGAGTTGTCTTCACTACTTGTGGCCGCCCGATCGGTCTGTGCTTCGCCCGTCTCCCAGGAAGTGACACAACAGCAACGAGAAGGCAGCGAATGGGTTTATTGTACATCCCGGTTGCCCGTCTTCGAGAGCCGGCAGTCCGGACACGCCGACCCTAGTTGTCGCCCGTCGTTCAGAGCTCACAGTCGGAGCCCGTGTCCAGGCCTGCGGATCGTCCTCCCCACGCCAGTGCTGCGTAGGCCGATATGGGCAGAGTTCGCCCCTTCCGCCGGTCCTGATCCGAACCTCGCTGGTAGAATTCTCCGGGGTTTGCCATAGGCCAGACCAGCCAGAACAGATCTATCGTTCCTGCCCGGCCCCAGCCTCGTGCAGCACGCTCTTCCTCTATCTTCGCCGGCTGGCCCCCGCTCGCGCCCGCGCCTCGCTCGGCCGTCCTCTTCTTCTCCCGACGCCCCACACACTAGAATAAAATGTGGGAAATTAGAACCAAACTCTGCATGCTACAGAACCGTGCGCACATTGCAAAGCCTGGTGTAAAAAGGCGACAGGCAACAAAGTGTACGTGTAAGAAGGATATTTACGCTTCGCATGAGCTTTTTCTAAAGAACTACATTAGCATCCTGCTCTCTGCACGCCGTCACATTTGTTACCAGACTCAGCATTAAATTTGGTTGCTGAAACAAACAAAACGTTGTGCTACGAAAATCCACTATTTGAAAACTCGCAGGTTAAGAAGGTTTTGGTTGCGACCATGCGTGCCGAACGGCGTTAGGAGTGCCGGAACGGGCCGCCGGGCCTTTCGCTTGAACACCTGATCGTCCGATTCTCGACGTCACAGCGAATCAACCATCGGCCTGATCGTTCCTATCGTATTTCCCTATGTGGCTGTCAAAGCGACTCGTAATAGAACTTGTATAAATATGTTATTTCGCCGAGGAGTCCGCAAAACGAGTTCGTCCGACCACATTCCAAGCCTGCACACATATTTTCGTTCATTTCCCCCCCCTCCCCCCCCCCAACAGTTTCTGTAAAATCCACTTACTTGATGCGTCGCACTGCAGTAATCCACTTCTGTCGCCGTGTCGCTTCCCAAGGTCTCGAAGGGAAGCGGTGAAGTTTGACGCTTGAGTCACCTTCGCGACTGTGGCCGTCTTTCACGCAGCAGTAGCAACGTTTATTTTTTGGGGGAGCTCTAGGAGTAGGCGAGATGTTACAGGAACCCGGTGAGGTCATAGAGACGTGAAGTTGGGACTTACTTTTACGAAAAACGGTTCCAAAAAAAGCTCACGCCGATCCGAAACGCAACGTTCACACGTGGTTTCTGGATGCGCCCGCCCGCAGCCACCGCAGGCCTGGCCTACCCAGTTTCTTTATTTTGCGGCCGCTAGATGGCGCAACGTGTCGCGCCAAACTGCATCGCAGGTTGCCTATAGTCACTGGTAACTTAAAAAACGCCGGACTTGGCAAGTCCCGGCCATCTTATGAACCCGCAGCCAATGAGATTACGGCAGTAGTCAATAAGTATGCCGAAGAACAAACCAGAAAGCAGGACTGCGTGCGCATGTTAAGCCATGCCACGCGTTTTTTGAGATGTCAGTAACCGTGGGGAGCAGCAACATTTATAAAAATAAGTAATAAAAAAGGTACACTACTTTAAGAAAAATTTAGGAGCTGTCGTTCCAACGTCACTCATAGAAAAGTGGAGGTTGTGTAGCTTACCGCGTTTCGTTCGATATGGCGGATTGCACGTATGCTGTGAAAAACAAAAATGTAATAAACCCCCGCAAAAAAAAATGCTAACATTTATTTTGTTGTTAATAATAAAAGCAGGGCTTTGCACAAAACAGAATGATATCATGTATCACATGTTCGCAACTCTTGACCGCTCAGGGCGCCCTCGCTCATGTTTTCTTTCCGAGACGATTCCTGAATAGCGGAGTCCGTTTTAGAGGCCGCCTGCAATCCACGATTTTGTTGATTTTCTTAACATATGGCATGCTACAAGCTTCACTTCAAAAACATGGTTTGTCAGGAAGAAGTACAGAAAGAAAGAAAGCGTGAGAGAGAAGAGAGGGAGAAAGAAAAAAGTGAGACAAAATGAGAGGAAAGAGGGAGAGACTGTAAGTAAGAGAGAGAGAGGGAGACCAAATTGAAAATCTCTGCGTCAGTTCTTAATTAAACCTACAACAGGCGGCATCATTCTCAGCCTGGAAAAAAAAAGAAAAACCTCTCTTGTTTAACGAACCCCGTGTTTAAGTAGATGCAGCGCCTCTCGACGCAACACCAGCCTTTAATAGGCCCACCCTCTTCTGTTGCCCTGTTTTCCGCCGACCTGTATATGCGAGAGGAGCACCGAGGTCCCTAACTCCCAATATCCCAGCGGGCGCCCTCACCGGCGTATCTTTCAGCAGTCCCGTTTTGTCTACACCCCCCCCCCCACTAAAAAAAAAAGGTTTTTTTTTTTTTTTATTGCCTTTTTAAATTCTGAGTTCAGAGAGGAAGCGAAACTCGCGCGCGTGGTGCTCTAAACTTGATGAAGATCGTCGACGAAACTTCCTACAATCCCTTATTTCGATGAGGCCCAGAAAAGAGACGCCAGATTCAGCAAACCCAGCGATAATGGTGCAAAGGGGACCACTCGCCGTGAGTCTGCTGTGGTGAGCCCGCTGCTGTGAAGTTTTAGCTCGCTGGGATGGCCTACCGGACAAGTCCTATGAAAAAGAGCTATCGACGGTGGTACCCTAACAACGAACAGCTTAAGAAACGGAGTCCCGATAGTCATATTATAGCTCCGTAACTAATGAATGACATTGCGGATTTATTTCATAAGCAAGCTGAATCACGGAGCAGACGTAAGAGGCTTGTACATATTAAGACACGCCCTGCTCATTTTAAGATGTTATTGAGTGTGACTGTAGGCAGGCACGAAGCCAGGAGTTTTGAATCGGGGGTGGGGGGGGGGGGGGGCGGCCATGACAAAATGCTGTATGAGGGTGAGGGGGAGAGAAGGCCCCAGCAAGCAAAATGAAAGCTTTCAGGGGTGGGGAAGCAGGGCCCGTGACCCCCCCCCCCCCCCCCTGGATACGTGCCTGACTGTAGGTATTTCTTTGGGGACGGTGCTTCCTTTCTGGCACCGGTAGAGCGTTAATGAATTCAACACTGCCACGTAACTCAATTGTAGAGGCTGAAAGGTACGAACACTTCGATTAGTGAGGACTTTTTCAAACTAAATCAAACCGCAAGGAAACAATTCTGGGATGCTACACGCGACGAAAAACTTGAAAAACCAGGGTACGATTAGTCTATGATAAGGTGGCTTTTAACGGCCCATTGGCTTTATTTGGAACCAGAATCTTGACGTCGACGCTTATGCTAGGAGAGTCAAGACCATGAGAGAGAACAAGGAGAGGCATTGTCTTTCGAATGCCGGTCGTTTTCTTGATGAGCTCATGGCTATTCGTTTGAACACGCGTTGCGTAATTAACAAGACAGCTAAAATAGAAGTCGTTTCTCTAGAAAACAAAGCATAAGTGGTTATAATAACAAAACCATAATTGAGCGCCCTAGTTGAGGACTCCGATTTCATTCCCCCGAATTATGCGTGCTTTATTGATAATCGTAAGTTTCGATATGGCCGTGTCGCCATCATCATTTGAAAACAGTTTGAAAGTGTTGTGAAGCCTCCCTTCGACAGTGCTAAATTTTTTTTTGTTACGTCGTAATTGACATAGCGTTTCTTATCATGAGTGATAAATGTTATCCTCCGACAGCAAAAAAAAAAAATGTTATACATTTTTACACAAAATGTTTCAAGCACATGATAAGTACAAATAAGAGGGTAATTTTGACTGGGAATTTTAATATGTCCGCTATTGATTGAATACACGTGTACGTCAGCCACAGTGATGTTCCTACATCTTAAGCGCTTCTAGATCTTGCGTTTTCAAACAATTTATAAAAATAGTGAACAAAAGTACTTGAGCACAGGGTTCTGTTAGTTCTGTGCTTTATCT
Source organism: Ixodes ricinus (assembly GCA_037355805.1). NCBI lineage: Eukaryota > Metazoa > Arthropoda > Arachnida > Ixodida > Ixodidae > Ixodes > Ixodes ricinus. Next base: position 26,700 of record JAZHYW010005716.1, read on the forward strand.
CGAATTTTTAACTAAACCTTTAGCACAAACACAATACGCTTGAGAATTATTTTGTTTTATTAAGCATTGCATTCACCTGCAATAATTGGAAAATGTTTAAGGGCATCATTCATACCGCTATAAAAGTTGTTGGTCCGTTTCGGGCTCTGAGATCTTCGCGAAAAAATCCTTTGGTAAAAAAAATATGTTCGCCTAAAACATTAGAAAGAAAACGACAATGGCTTGAAAAATGTGAGGATCTGAAAAACCGAAAGAAGTAAATAAACTTTTCAGGTATTTTAAATCAGGAGTTTTAAATTCTAGACACTGATATCTAAACAAAACTTTTTCGAACTTTGTGAAATCGTCGCCAGAGAAATTTTGGTGACACTTATCTCCACAGAGAGGCTCTGTGTCCAGCATAGTGTAACTCAATTACGTCATTACTGATTAAGCTCAGATTTCTCTATCATTCAACCACTTTTTTCAGTGTTTTCTCGAGAGACGATGGTTCCTTCCAGCTTTTTTTGTTTTTATAGAATTACTGCTGCTGCTAACATCGAATTAAAACAGAAAGGCCTGTTTAACCTACTATTAAAGCTTGATGTTAAAAAGTGACCGGGACCAGACGAAATACCAGATATGTTTTAAAACAGTTTGCTGAATGGCATAATAGTTTTCCGCACATCACTGAAAAAGCTGTGATCCGCAGGACTTGAAATGCGGGAAAGTAATTTCCGTTTTTAAAAAGGGTGATTAAACAGACGTGTGCCATATATCATTCAATTTTACTTGTTAGCACATGGAAAACTCTTGAACAGATACCAGCTAAACGTTTGATGAACTTTAATGAGAGCAATACCATTTCGTAAAAAAAACAGAATGGTTTATATTTAAAGGCAACTGTGGTTCAACACAATAATCGAGATTTCAATCAGAAACGTGGAATATGCATAGGTTCGGCAGTTGCTCCAATATTGTCAGAGATTTATTTAAGTTATCTAGATCTAAAGCTCCATGATGTCATTCAGAACCGTTCTCCTAGCGACGTTCTTGTAAGGCGATACGTCGACGACCTTTTGGTTTGCAGTACCGATTCTGGTTTAGTGGCATCACTTGAAAAGGCTGCTCTTAACAGTTCTCCAGAATTAAAGTTTTCTGTAGATAGACCAGAAGGGTACCTTACAATTTTTAGATCTACAGCTGAAACATCCATCTAGTTTGTGCTGGGAATGCGGCAAGCCAAATGCAAAACCTCTCCTTCCATTTCAGAGTTGTCACTCAAAACATGTAAAGGCTGGCATAGTACGCAATTTGGTCAACAGTGCTCTGAAAAAATCATGTTCCCACTTTATTGAGTCTGCTCTCAAGCGCCTGCTTGACCGTTTTAAAGCCGCTGGGTACCCTCAAGATTACGTGTTCAATCAGTTGTTGGTTCTCATCTCCCTCAAGAAAAAGTGCCATAGTGTTCTTCAACCTACAAAGCATGTAGTTCTTCTGTTTTTTCACCAGATTTCGCATAATCTTAAATCCATTGGTAATAAGCATGGTATTAGCACGGTTTTCAGCAATGATTACAGACTGAATCGTTTGACTTTGTTTGCTTCCGCCAGAGCAGGATGCACTAAAAAACACAAGGAAAAGGAGGTCAGTTGCGTGTCGGGAGTAGTATACAGGATGCCGTTTGATTGCGGATTATGCTACATAGGACAAACCAAGCGCTGTATAAACGATCGTCTCACCAAACACAAACGTTGTGTCAGAAACAAAGATCCTTATTCGGAAGTATCAAAACATGTAGTTGGATGCAATAATTGTCTACCTAACTGGGACTCAACAATGGTCATCTTATCAGAAAAGGATGATCGGAAGCGCTTGATACAAGAATCGATAACAATCATGAATCATGGAAATGCGGTAAATAAGCCATCCCTCACATTAGATAAAGAACAAAGAAAGTTCCTACAAATTTGATGTGTGCGCGTCTTGTCGAATTGTTGTGTTAAGATTTTAAGTCAGTCCGCTTTTAAGTCATTTCACTTTATTGTTTCCTGGTCGTTTGTTCGTTGCGTCCTTCCTGTTATGGGGTTTCTTGGGGGCTAATACACTTTAGTCCTTCTACTTTGCTTTTGTTTTTGTATAAACGAACCCACTACTACTCTGTTCTATTGTAATGCTTGTTTTGTTTTGTTGTTGTATTGCTTGTGGCACGGGTTTCCCCAATTCTCCCTCTCTTTCTTTCGTCTCTTTTGTTTTGTGTAGGTTTCTCCCTCTCTTTCCTTCGTCTCTTTCGAATTGTGTAGGATTTGACGCCTATAAAAGCACCTTTCGCTGTCAAATAAAATTCAGCTGTGTTTGAGACTTTGTGTTTGTCCGTCCCTTATTGTCCCAGTCTCGGGTTTTTTTTTCGAAATGTTTAACCACCACCAGCTCGTTTGCGCCCTTATCTTTCGTTCACTTACCCTTTGGTTTATGACATGATTTTCTACAACTACGCAGCTGATAGAAGGTTTTCATGACCTGAGCAGCGGTGCAGATAAGGAAGGGCAAAATGCTATTGTTACGGTCCAGTGCGCAGGCGAGCTGGCGGAAGTTTACCACGATGATTTTAACCCGATACTGGGCCTGGTGTTAAAACTATCATGGTGAAAACGATACTGTGTTTTTAGACTGTACAGATGCTTTTGACCTCGTATCGCATCCGAAGTTACTACACAAGTTTATTAAGATACTAAAAAACAGCCTAATTGTTAATTGTTTATTTTAGAGGCGTTTCATTGCGACGGGAACTATTTTTGTTTTTAATATGAAGAACAGATTCATTATCTACAACATCTGGCGTTCCGCAGGGATCGGTGCTGGGGACCCCTTGTTTTTGTACTTTTTATCAGCGACATCTGTGAAGGCTTTGATTCTGCGGCAAACTTAAAGCACTTAGCCACTGAAACCATGATTTAATCCTGAATTCGTTCCAATATTGATCGAGAGGAGCTGAACAAAATATCGCAACATTGTTTGCTGAATGACAGATGAAGTCGGATATTTAAAAGACAGTCTACATAAATGTGACACACAAGAGAGACGCACATTAGAATCTAGCTATAGTATTGACTTCCTTTTTCAACCGAGTACATTTATTTAGGAGACGACCTCGGGTACGACCTAAACTGGAACTTTCGTGTTAAAAAGAAATGCGCGAAAACTATAAAAAAAAGTACTCTGAATGTTGAAAACAAAATTAGACCGCGCAAGTCCGGAAGAAAATTTGGCAGCTTTTTAATATTTCATCTTCTTAACCATTAGGTATGCTAGCCCGGTATAGGAGCCATTTACCGGTCCAATGGTTTATAGACTATAAATATTTTAAAATAAAGCAGGTCGATTTACTCAAAGTTTACAAATCAATGGATTATTTTTCTCATATTTAAGGCTCAGACACATTTCAACGTTGTCAAAACTGGGATGGAAGTAGAATGAAGCTTTTTTTTTTAGAGATACTTCATGGTCACTACTTCATGGCCACGCGTTGAAATATATTCCACTATCTCCAACCTTGTCGAAAAGAAGACAAGTCAACCGCCATGTTAAACCCTATCGGTATTCGATGGACCATTTTAAACCCTCATTAGATGTCCATGATTATGGTGCAATCTGTTCATCCTTGTTGATGTTAGACTAGTGGCAGCTGGCGAAATTCTTTGGCTCTACTATCTTCTAACTCCTGGTTAGCTCAGTTGGTAGAGCGCTCCACTGGAATGGAGAGGTTCCTGGTTCGATACCAGGACCAGTCAGATTTTTCGGTCACGCTCCAGTCACTATAGCTGTGTTTGGAGATTTGTGTTTGTCCTTTGTCCCCTTTGTTCTCCTTCTCCAGGGATAAATGGATAAATTTCGTGATTATTTGTCCAGTTTATTGATTTTTGCACTAATCTCCCTTCCTGGGTTGTGAATTGATCTCATGTAGTATCTTTTGAGAATGCACTTGTAAGATATCAGTGTATGTTTTTCCGTGTATAAAATATGTGCCACTTCCCTGGCGTCGTGGCTAGGAGTAACAATAAAAGAATATACGCCGCCTTATCAGAGGGCATTGTATGAAAGAATCGCACACTATTTTCGGATAAAACAACACTATTTTCAGATAAACTCGCAAACCCTTAATTTGTTTCGCCAACCCAAATAAGCCATGCATTTTCACGATAAAATGCTCTGTCGGTAAATTCCTTTTTCTCTTTTTTTGCGGGCACCTCTTACTCAAACGCGTAGCGTGCTGTACTTTGAGAAGGAGGGGATGAAGGCGGCTGCCGGAAACATTCGAGATGCAAGGATCAGATATGATAACAAAGGACGTTACTAAAAAAAATAAAGAATCCGTTGCCTTACTTATAATAAACGTGTACGTTACTGCTACGGTGTCTCTGAGATGTAAAGAACGACAGCGCTGCTGATGTAGGTACATCCAGATGTAACGTTTCATGATATGACTGTATCACGTGTTCGTGGTTCATAAGAATAGGGCTGTGATTAAAAATGAACCTGATAAAAATAGTTTGTTACGTCGAGTTTTGTCGTGAATATAGGACCGATCCACCGACAATCATGTAAAGAGAAGGTAATAAAAAAGAAAAGAGTAAATGAAAGTGTGTTGTGTCTATGTTTAGACAGAGGAAAGTGAGTCAGCCCGAATGGACGTCTGGTGTCTAACACAAATGAGAAGTCGAAAAAGTTACTTTTATAAAAAAATAAATTGCATAGACGTAAAAGCAGGTCCAAGACAAACCTCCAAAAACAAGTTAAAAAATCTCACGCAAGTTGAACATTCCATTGTACCTAAAGTCAGGAGCCTTTTGCGAAGTGAACGGGAGTCCCATCCTGCTTTTCTTTTTAATCCTTCCGCTTCGCTGGATTGCTGCTGCTCAATTTGCCCCCATTATTCCGTTCCCGCTCATTTGTTCTAGTCCGCCAGAGCTCCACGAACGCAAACGGTTGAGAGCAGGCGCGAGCGAGCGTCGAGGCAAAATGGCCTGCCGGCTCCAGTAATCCCTGAAGGTTCCTCGAACGCCCTCGGGGCTTTCGAAAAGAATGACAATTTCCTCGGCGCGTCGAGAGAACTATTCTTCGCGTGTGTCACAGATCCGTGGGAATCGATCTCGTTCGCCTGAGGGCTCGGAGTACGCGCATGCATGAAGGGCGGTTCCGTGGAGACAGGCGCACACGCTCTATAGGCCGAGCTCGAGTGCAATACGGATGGATACTACCCATTGCATTCCTTCCTTCGTATGTAAAATGATCGATCGTTTTTTTTTTTTTTTTTGCCTCTCTAGCGTGTTTCTTGTTCAGACTTGTTCGGTCGTTTCTTGTCCGGGTAGGAAGATAGGGTCTTTTTTTGTCGCCTCGGGATATAACGACTATCCGCACAGGGTCAGTCCTCGTTTATCCGGCGTCAGTGAATTCCAAGATACTGCACAGACGTAATATATTTAAAGCATGGAATGCCTTTTAACGGAACCCCTTAATCCCAAAATATTTCCCGTTTGTCTGTCCCTCTATTCGTGCATTTCTCCGCTATATGTAGCGGGGAAGGTGACGTCAGGTGACCTCAATATATCACGTGACACCACGACTTGACATTGTTATGCTACGTCACGTTATCACGTCGCGTGACGTAAGATCACGTCACTCCGCGACCTGAATCCTCCCCGTCAATAACACTGCTAAATTTAACGGGGAAATCGGTGACATCATCTGAGGTTATGGCATCGCGTGACGCCTCGACTTGACACCTTGAGTCAATTTGGCACTAATTTTACCGGCTAAATGTATGTAACTTGATCTGCCGTCTTGTGACGTCAGGTCTTGTGACATTGATACGTCACATTACCTGACCTCGCCATGTGACGTCTGGTTACGTGGCATCAATTTCCCGGTTAAATGTAGCAAGGTTACTGAACTTGTATGAGGTCATGGTATAACGTGACCCCAACTAGACACCGTATTGTCAATTTTCCCGCTAAGCCTAGAGGGGAAATTGAAGTCACGTGACCTGACATCATGTAACCTAAGGTCACGCAACACCGTGACGTCATGGTGTAAACTTCTGGTGTGACATGATAATATGACGTAACATGACGTGGCCACGTGACGTCAATTTTTCTGTTAAATGTAGTGCGGAAATTAATAAACCATATATACTGCACTCTCCAAATCGACTGCTTAATTTATTTTTAACAAAACTGAACGATCGTTCTTTATAAATACTGCATCACAACAAAGGTCACAGAAAAGTTTAATTGATCACAGAAATTTGAATTTACTTGAACACATTGGATTAATCGATTAACCCTAAAGTCCGTACACTCTAAAAAAAGGGTGTGGTCTTACACCATTTTGTCCCAATAATCCACCCCAAAACTTCAGTTCGACGTACATTGTACTGACGTCAAACTGACGGCCCAGTTTTTACCAGGGCCTTGGTAGCGGTGCGATATAGCTTATTAAACAGCTAAAGTACGTATCATACAAAAAAAAGAGGAAAACCTGAGGTTTTGCAGTAGGGCCAAGAAAACCCCCTTTTTTGTTTGTAATAAGTAACACGTGCAATAGCTATTTTTATAAGTTGTACCACTCGGCTATCACTGCGCTCGTGAAAGCTGGTACCATCGGTACCATCGGTCAGTCCGCTGTGCGTAGAATTGAAGTTTTGGGGTGTATGATATGGAACGAAAGGTGTAAGACAATACCTTTTTTTTCTGAGAGTGTAGAGGCTGATTTAAATAGTAGAACAGCTAATTTGGTTTACTAAGAATATTTCTAATTTTACGAACGTTCCTTTCCGGCAGCATAAATTTTCAATACAAAGTCACGCCCATTTCATGACGAAAGTGAGCGTATCCTCTTTGCTGTTGCGGTTCGAACGCCAGTGTGAATGCAGGGTAAGGTCGGTCTGCCTTTGAGCTGCGGCGACACTGGTTTTTGATGTGGATGAGAAGTTTAGCCTGTGCAGTGCCAGCCTGGGTTTCTTAATGTGCATCGCGCTGTAGGGATTCACGACCGGACGCCGGCACGATTCTCATCCAGATCGAAACGGGCAGGGGAGCGTAACACACTCGACCACTGTTCCTCCCGGTGTCTGAACAAGGCCAAAAAGTGGTATCGTTGAAACCTGGGCGAGCTGGTTCTGCGACTGTGAAATATATATATAAAAAAAACATCGCGAAGGTGGACAAGGGACGAATAGATGCAGACAGACAGAGCGCAGCGCGCTGTCTGTTTGCATCTACTCGTCCCTCGTCCTTCTTCGCGCTGTTTTTATTTTATTTTTTATTTTCACAAAGCCAGAAAGGGGGTACTGTCGGTTATGGGCCATTGCGCAGGCGCGGTCGCGCAGCCTTGAAAACGTGTGCGCAAATAAGGACGGTTCCTCGAGCCCATTTTATGTTAGCCATCTCGTGGCATTTGCCAGAAATGCGAGCGAACTTTCGCCACTCTTGTTTCATGCAGTGCTTAAAGTCTCCCACCGGTAGCAGGCAGTCTCTGTTAGGATCACATGAGGGGGGGGGGGATGATAGTGGGGCATATCTTGGCAAGCATCTTGCCTTTAAACTAATAACATGCTCAAGCATAGAATCGCTGACACAGCATTCGCCTGTGTCAGCTTGTGGCTTACACTGCCGAACACTGCGTCAGAAGCACGCCCAAATAATTAATGTTGTATCATGGGTTTAGCTGTCAACTTCCCCGTTAGGGGCGCGACGATTGGATCTACTCCCCAAAAAGTTCGCCCTTCCCCCTACTGTCGACATCTGTAGGGAGTCCGAGATCCCCGAAGCCCTTAGTTTAAGCACTGGTTTCATGGCGAGCGAGGCGTTGCCCCCCGTTCAGACACCTCTCACTTCTTCAGTCGTGACCGAAAGCAATAAGTTAAGTCACGCTTGCATATTAACATCAGTTTTAGACTAACCGCATATTAGTCGACGCAATACCGGACACACACATGCACACACAAACACACACACATACACAAAGAGTGTTGAAGGAACGTTGTGAAAGCAGGTGCCTGTTTGCCAAAAAACAGACACAGAAGTAAGACGTCCTGAAAAATCGGATTTCGATCCCTACCTCTTCCATCCAATCTCCTATCTACTTTGCCAATTTCAACCGGGCAGATCTGTCCCCTGGGGATGCATACGTATACACCAGCAACAACATCGACAACCGAAACGTACGCAAAAGCATGGCTCACAGTGTCGAAATTCTGTCCAGACAGTTGGGCAACCGTAGGATAATCGCGTTGGCGTAGGACGAACACGAATGCGGGCCGCCGCTCATATCGTCCTTGGTTGCTTTATTCCGACCTCGTGGTGCCTTTGCTTGGCTTCTGCTCGCCGCCGTCCTCGAAGCACGGGAAGAGCACTCAGAGGGGTGAACCTCCATTCCTGGGAAGGCAAAACAAAGAGAAAGATCTCAAGAAAAAAAGGAAGAAAAAGTTAAGAGGACCTCGTCCGTTTATCGCTCTCGGCTTCTCTGTAATTGGATTGATTCCTGGCTCGGTGTTCCGCGAAACGACGTGCCTTCGTCTTTCTGGTCACAGTCACCGGTGCTCCACAAATCCCCAAAGGGTTCTCCACCCGAAATTGCCTTCCGTTCTACCATCCCGGTCTCTTTGACACTTTTTATTCCCTTCTTTTTGTTGGAGCCTGATGGGCCTCTCGCCGTGTACGGCGGCGCGAGCTGCGAATCCGGACAGGAAAACTGCTTCCCGAATATTTCCTGGTTTCCCGCTTCTTTTAGCCTTCCTCGTGTTTTTGTTTTGTTTTTTATAGTTTTTCTTTTGTTTTGCTGTTACCATGAGACTGGGAGTTTCTCTCCGAGCGTGTGGAATAATTCTCAAACTGTACCGCCTTTCTGTTGTTTTTTTTGTTTGTTTTGATTCACTGTTTCTTGGGCTGTTGCTGGGATGTGTGGTCAGACTGTTTCACAAGAATTGGTTGTGACTCTGGGTAGTTGGGACGTATACGAATGGGTAGAAAATAAGACTGGATGCGAGGTCGTTTTTCTTGTTTTTTTTTTTTCTCCTCGCGAGCGGGCAATGACTGCAAGATCGGGTTACCTCTGCGACAATCCGTCACTTCGGCAGTCTCGGTTGTCGCATCTGCTGGGTGGAAATTGCATATATCGTTTTACGGCTGGTCCGTACCAATTCGAACGTCGTTTCCACGTCTCCTAAGGCATCCTTTGGGGAAAGATGCTTCGAATAGCCCGAACGGTTGGTCGAAAGCGTCCATTGGTGTCAGTTCTTTTTTATGGGAGAAGACACAGAACAAGCCTCTCGAAGAGTATTTTTGCACAACTAGTTGAAGGTGTGGGCCTATTTGATGACAGGTCCACGTAAGGTTTGCCTTGTGTAAGGGTGGGGAGAGCATTGAAGAACTTTTTGGAATCACGAGATTGCTTCTGCGCATCATACTTTTTCATACATTTCAAATAGCACCGGAAGGTGACTTCGTCCAAGTTACGCCATGTCTTCTTCGTAACAAAACCAGGTCCAGGGAAGGCGGCTGCGCTTTGAGAAATTCTGAACTATGTGTTCCCGTTCCTCTGTTGTGAAAGAACAAGCAAGTAGTTCGGCGAGTAAAAAGCGAATGGGCGACTGAATGTTTTGTTTTATTTTCGGAGTTGTAGCATTACTTTTTGAAACTCATCGGTGGCAATGGCTCTACCGTCTCCTTCAGGTTTAAGAAAAGCAATCGGTATTTGAGATATGGGTTGTTGAATTTTGTTTGACTTTGAGAATGATATTAATATTTTGCATGCCAATTAATTGCCGTTGAGAAAACCAAACTTTTAACTGCATCATTCGAAGAGCCAAAATGATCCTGTTGCCGGTACAGGCTCCAATTATTGACAGGGCACTGCCTGTATGGTGGTTCCCTTAGAAAATGGACGGCAGTGCTTCGCGATTTCTGTATCTTCTCCGACAAAAAGCCCAATGCTTCAAAGCCATTTCAGTTCTTTTCATGAAAATAAGACATAAATGTTGGTTTCGCGAAAGAATTTAGAATAGGAAATTGAGAAGGTATATTATACCACTAAAATATTTCCTATTTATATCACTTGATATGAAACAATTATATAATTGTAATGACACATTTGTGGCACTAATGTTTAGAATGCAAAATATTGTTTGTATCCTTTGATAATGCGCCTGGTGCCTACACTGAAAAGACAAATCGGTCGTTGATTTACGACTGCCAACTCTTTGTTTCTAACCAGCACCACACAGGAGGTATTCAAATGACACCACAATTCAGTGCGGACTTGCTATTCGCCATGGCTGAGCGCAACGTTGGCTGCGTGCTTGGTGTATGCACGAAATCATGCGGACGCGCATTTCTACCTGCCGTTCTTGGCGTACATAGTGATGTTTTCAACTCACTTCTTTATTATCGTGCTTCTGTGTTGGTATGCATATGGCCAAAAGTCACTGCGCGTGTTTTAACATTCATGTACTCGACCGAGGGAGCGTGCGCGAGGACGATTCTCTGAAGATACACACCTTCGAGAAACTTCGTGGTGGCAACGGGCCTGACGGGCTTGCACAGAGTGGCGGCCAATAAACCGATGTCCCCAAGCGATATGCGCATGCGCGCGCATTCCGGAAGTGACGCCGTCGCCGTGCGACTTGTAGTCAACAGAAGCGGTCATCTCCTGCGTTTTATAGCCTCGTCGATCGTATTCTTGATTCAGTACGTACGTATCATCATCCGGAACACCCCCGGGATCGACTTCTCTTCATCACTTGTGTCGGTCATGTACGTACTTTATAAATTATATTGTTTGTGACACGTTAGTTTGTCCAGACGCGTAAAAAAGCAGCCACCGCCGACGTTCGCTAGTGTTGGTCTTACGCGCCCTATGCCTATCGAGACTGCCACTTCAGCTCCTCGAGAGAAAGGAAAAAAACAAAGTAAGTGAACACTGCGGCTGCATGGGCATCTGAGTGAACTTGCAAATGAGTGAGTGGTTAGTTTAGTAGAAAACATCGTGGAAATATCGACGGAGCATCGGCTCAAGGATTCACCGCAAAACAGTATTAAGCGCGTCAGTGGGGCTCGGAGCCTAGCGCTGCTCAGGCTACGATTAATCTAGTAGAATGAGTTAAGTACACGTATCGCTGTAAAAGAGCAAGACAGGCGTTCTCAGAGAATGCCCGAGTACGCGAAGGAATCGTTTGATTAGTTTACTGCACTGGCATTTTGGTGGAGAGGCAATGCCTCGAGCAGACAGCTGGGAATGCCTTTCTATAGGCACAAGCAAACTGCTGCCCATAAGGGAAACATATGAACAAGCGATGCATTTCACAGAAACAATCTTAGATGCCCTTCAACGTACCATTCGCATGTGTCGTAAAGAAAACAACGACATACGTCCAAATAAAAAAAATGGATGAAATGTGTTTGCTTGTACAATTTTTGTTCGTGTTCTTTTTTTATTTCGGTGAAGAACGGAGCGCAGATAGTCGCCTGAGAGAATCAGCTTTCCTCTGTGGTCTTGGTTGCCTTTACAGAGGGAGAATGCACCTGTAACACCAGCCAACATAAAATTGTAACGCAATAGTTATTAAAAGAAACAACTAATAAAAGCATGCACACGTGGGTGACGTTTTTTGCGCCGATTTGTTGGCACTAGAAGATCACGTTGTGCGGTGTTTATATATTCTGCTCCGCTACATAAATGTTTTGTTCATGAAACTAGGTATTGTCAAGTAATAAATATCGGAGATGGACGTTATTGTTATTGCCTTCGTTCTGATCTTTTGAAGGATAGTGATGCTTGAAACATGTTATCGCAATAACTAATACACATAGCCTACGGGAACTAGTTTTCAGGATTAAACAATCAAATTTATTTTAAGGTCTATCTGAAATCACTATGGTGTGTGCAGTCAGCCAACCTAACAACCAGCAGGAATGGACCCCCGAAACGAAGTCCCAGAGTCTGTTTATCGAAAAAGAACATACTTAAAGGTATGCGACTCTTAGTGTAGAAGCACCACTATTTAAGAAACATATTCAGATTTTGACACTCTGTCCATTGGAGAATCCAGATTACGTTTAGCACAGAGTGGGGCCCCTTAGTCTGGATGTCCCCTGATCTAGGTGTCATCTATCCGCATGCGACAGAAGTGCCAAGTGCGCCGATCTGGGGCCCGACCTACTGACGCTGCGTCGGTTGTGCTTAACACAGCAATTGCGTTTTACTTAGGGTCTTTAATTTCATCAAATGACATGCAGCAGAGGACAGTACTGTCCATGACATAATTCAACCTCATAATGGCAGACCTACCCCCCACTTGTCCCAGATCCTAGACCTTGGCTTTACTGCTTATGCGGACGACATCATGATCTGTCATCGCGGACTTCCTCAACTCCACGAGCCTCACTGCGGCGCCTGAGAAGACCCGATAA
>JAZHYW010005719.1:0-76204 GCA_037355805.1 Ixodes ricinus
GGGAGATGTCCCATAAAGCACCGCGAGAGGGTCACGTGACCAGAGTCACGTGACCTCACGAGGGTCACGTGACCCCCGCGCGGTAACGTGACCCTGGTCAGCTGACACCCCTGAGGTCACGGAACCCCCCTTGAGGTCACATGATCATCCCTGATGTCACGTGACCCCCCACGGAGGCACGTGATCCCCTGAGGTCATGTGACCCCCTGAGGTCGTGACCACCCCCTGAGGTCACGTGACCCTACCTAAGGTCACGTGGGCCCCCTGAGGTCACGTGACCCCTCCCCTCGCATGATCTTTGGCCATGCAGAGGAGGGAGGAGGAGGGGTATACCCTGCGCTCAGTACCCTTCCCTCCTCATTTTTAAGAGCTGCGCTCTAATTAGGCGTTACAGGGAGTTGTAAACGGCTTTCATTTTTTATTCTGTTTCTTTGTTCAAAATAAAATATTTGACCACAATGGTTTGCATATTGTGGTTTCCTATGGACGCGATAAGCAAACTAATAGCATTAGTGCTTCAGAAGGTTGTAGTTATTTATTGACTGCATACATACCCTATTTTACAGACTGGTTAAAAGGTGTGCAATGCTACAAAAAGAAGTGTAACTTTTTTAGGTGTTCGGTAGTTTTATACTAGTGCTGACAATGGACATCAGCTAGTTTTAGTGCCTTGCTTATTCATAGAAACATTAAAAATATTGCAGTCTCAATAACAAATACACCAAGTTGTGCTTCCCTTGCATGTCATGTTAATTCACCACATAGCAACGAAGTTGTAATTCAGTCTGCCTTGTAGAGCTGGAAAGCAAGTCCACCGCCGTCCGGTTATCATGGAATGGAATGTCTTAAAACTAAATTTAGTACTAACAGGAGTAAAGCACATTTATGATTTGAAATGAGTTTTGATTAAACATTCAGCTTTCTCTCCGGTTTTCATTAGAACTATGCATCCAGTACGTTGTTAAAACAAAGGACAACCTGTCGTCTCGTGGAACTCGGAAGAACTTTGTTCCTGGCTTCTTGGGCGTTCTTCAATGTTTCCGCACCAGGCTACGCAACAGTAGCTGCCGCAGCCAAACATCCTGGCAGCACCAGCTGGGAAACGAAAATAGCACAAGTTAATTTGAGATTATGCGAATTTAGTGCCTTCATTTCATAGCAATTTGGAAACCAAAATTGTTGAAGCGACAATAAAGAGTCGTGAGAAACAAAAGCCTTCGCGGTATTGACACACCCCATTTCTTCGTATTTTCTCGTGAGCGCGCTTTGCTTAGGATGGCCTCGCCCTAAGCAAAGCGCGCATGAAGGCTATCTGTACCCTGCTTCATACCGGGCGCCAGGTACAACGCTGTCAGAAGGTGCTGGCGCGAAAGCCACGCGCTCGCGCCAGCAGCATTGGCAGCGATGCACATAAGGTGTGAAATTGAGTATGCCTTGAGTGCCTTGACTGGCGCTCCCGCTGCACGAGCGCACGCGTGCGCGTGCAATTGCCGAGGCTTCATCAAAAGCAATTAGCTCGAGCTTTAGCCAGTTCGTCCAACTATAGACCTTTTCTGTGTACTCGTCCCCAGCCACCTAATAGGCGTATCCGGTATGGAGCGACGAAAAAATAATCTAACGTTTCAACCTGCAAATAGTAAAAAAATAAAGGGGAGGCAAAACGAGAAAGTGTGCCGGTTACGCTTATATCCTAAATGCCCTCTATTGGCGTGGCAAAGGCAAAACAATGTTTTCGCCCATACTGGAAGTGACGTCAATTCAAGATGGCGGCGCACTTGCAGAAAAGGTCTATAGCCAAAAGCAAGCAAAATACAGTGTCAGTAAAACGACTCATAATGTGGATGCTTGGGCAAGTTGGTAATTCATGCTTGATGGAACAGCAAGCGGATGAACAGTCACACTCACATGCACGCAAGAAGCAAACAAACAGCGCTGTGAGTCTGTTTGCTTCTTGTGTGCATGTGAGTGTGACTGTTCATCCGCGCTGTTCCATCCAAAAACGACTCACTTTTCTAACAACGGAAGAATGATGAGAATCCCGCACGAGCCATTCAGGCGCAGCCCAACCGACCTTTCGCGCGACGTGACCGGAAAGTCACCGTCCGCCGAGTCGATGGCCCCAAACCCATCCACTGAGCCGCTGCCAAACCGCCGCAGCTGTTCAAATTGTTTTTAAAAGTATTTGGAGCTGATATTAACTTCGAAATGTTAGGTGATAGAGTAGAGTAATTTGTCAAGGGTGAAAATATGGGAAATGTATAAATTAAGTGTGTGACAGCAGTGCCACTGAACGGTCCTCGTAGTCCCTAGCTCCTGGGCCGCGAATCGGCTCGAGTGGCCACTCTTTTCGTTTACTGTGTTACTCTATAGCTTCCGCGCATGCGCGACCTTCGGCCGTGTTGGTAAACAGAGCCGCGCTACGTGTCGGTCAATACTGTCGGAATGTACATTTGTGGAAATGGTGTTTTGGGTTTTTTTACCCTTCCCCTTATTCGTTCGTTTTTTTCCCCTATTTAGCCAGGGTTTGGAAAATAAAATTTCATCTGTGTTTGGAGACTTCTGAGTGTATGGGCCGTTACTTGCAGTCTTGTTTTTTTTAATCATGTTTAATGTACGCAAGCTGGTTTGCGCCCTTATATTTATTTCACAAAGCTACGTTGGTTCTTTTTGCATGTTTTATTACTTTATGGCTTTACGCCCGCTTATCAGGTACGCTGAATTAATTTTGCCCCTGAATATTCATTTCTGTTTTTGCTCTAAAGCACGCTAAATAAACGCCGAGGAGTCAGCTTCGGTAAGAGACAATAAACGAGGATGAACGGTGAGACTTGGACAATTTACAGTGCCAGGAGCAAGCTTGCACAAAAAGCATATACTCTTAGAAATAGGGGGTGTATAGGGGTACACCCCTTGTCCCATATGTAGCACCCCAAAACAGCATTCGACGTTCAGACGACAGACGTCGAACCAAGGATACCAACCTTCTCGAGCGGCTTGATAGTGGACTGATGCAATTTATTAAAATAGCTAATGTACGCATTAAAGACAACAGTAAGACAATCAAGGTTTTTTAGAGCGCAGATATTAGGCGCCCGTTTCCGGCTTGAGCGGCGTCGCCGTCGCCGTGGGCGTAACCGCTTGTGCATTATGGGAAATGTCCCATAATGCAACGCGCGAGACTCGTGACGTCACGAGGGTCAATTGACGCCACGAGGGTCACGTGACCTCACGAGGGTCGCGTGACGTACAAGGGTCACGTGACCTGATGAGGGTCACGTGACCTCACGTCACGCGTTGCATTATGGTAAACGTCCCATGATGCGAAGCGCGGGCAGGAGGTGGAGCAAGCAGGAGGGGCATACCTTCCTCCTCTTCCTCAAGAGCTGCGCTCTGATTCAGCGTTACAGGGAATTGTAAACGTCTTTCATATTTTGACCCTTCTGCGAAACCTCAGTGTTTTTCGTTTTCCTAGTCTTTGACTAGGAAAGTCCTAGTCAAAGAGTCCTAGTCGAAAGTTCCTAATCTTTGACTATTTAGTACGTTATATCCAACAGCTATTAAGCCGCTCGTAAAAGTGTGTATCGCCAGCTTGACGTCAGTGAACTGATCGTCCAAATGTAGTTTTGGGGTGTTACATATGGGACAAGGGTTGTACCTCTTACACCCTCTATTTCTAAGAGTGTAGCCCAACAACTGAATACCCTCAGCGATTGATTTTGAACGCTGTTTTTCAACACTTTCCAACATGGTTAGACATAACAGTGAAATAGGCCTCTATAAAGATGAATCTGGTTTCTCAGCGAAGTTTTTATCTTTTCCGCGTCTTCTTTACCCTTTCTTTTTGTTCCACGATGTTTGCGACTTTTGTTTTCTTTTTATCGCTAAAACGCTTCTTGCACATGACGCAGCACGCGGCCGCAGGAGCAGACGGAAGGCGGAAGAAGGAGAGGAGGTCATCGGCGGACCGTAGCAGGACGGTCAGGGGAGGGATGGGAAGAAGAACGAGATTGTGATTGACGCGCGCCACTACTAATTTTGAAAATGCGTAAAGGTCGATATGCCACGTGTCGCTAAAATCTGAAACTAAACTGCTGTGACCCAGGAAGTTGGTCTTGAACCGATAGTTGGCTGTCACAATCGTCACCCTCCTTTCATATATCTCAGGCTTCAAGTGATTCCCTCGCAGGTTTGTCAGCCCTTTTACCCAAAATCGTGATGCTGTCAAATGTCGGAGGACACATGCATGTCGCACAGTGGAAAGAATGGTGCTCCTCAGTGGTAGACCTCAGCAAGATTGTATGTTCGTATGCTTTTTCATTGACACATAGACCATCCTGGCCGATGAATACTCGGCCACAACTCAGCGGAATATGATAGACCACCCCGACTACGCACTCAACGTATTTATTCCTTTGATTTACCGCACATTTGTTTCTTCTTCCACCTCTGTCTGCCACTCTGGGAATATAGTTGCGACATTTAACAGGGCGCCGAAAAGACAAGAGGTACATCGTAGCGCACATATTATTTTTTTATATTATAAAATATATTTGTATATAAGGGATTACTTTTGGTCTCTTATTTGGTCTTTCTCTGTGAAGTTGGGGTCTTGACATTCTTTAGTAGCTTTGCCTTCACCGCCAGCAAAACAAGCTAGAAAGCCAGCGGCGTGAATTGATGCCTTTCAACCTGCCTTTAAAAGCTCTACTTTATTGTATGGTGCAAGACTTATCTAGGGCCGCCTGCATAAAGGATGGCGCGATACCGCTCTTAACTATATCTAGCTCTATCAAGTTTGCACAAAGAAGGGTATCTTGCCTTTCCATTCTTCTCACTCAAGGCTAGTTTCTAGCTTGGAGTGAACACGTGTTTACGCGATGACGGTGTCGTTGCTTAATTCAGTGTTTCCTTTTAATAAAGCGTTCAGTGGAAGCTCGGCGCTCGCACTGTCTATTTCTCCCTTTGTTTGAGTATTTTATGCGCTCTGCTACCAGTTTTTTATTATGAACCATCTCGCCTGCATAGAGCTACATTGACTCATTTTGGAGCTTGAAAGGTGAACTTCCTTAGCCAATGCACCGGAACACGTCATAGGTTCGATCGTTCTTAAAATAAAGGTAATACATCACAGTTTCTATGGATACGCATCAGGTGCTCTGCGAACATGGCGCCACGCCGTGCCACATCTGAAAGGTAAAACTGCGTTTACGGCTCCAGCCGCATCACACGACCCCGTCTTCCGGTGTTTTGTGCGCTTGGGACCATTTGGCGAGGTGACCGCGGTTTACATAGTTCTTCAACAGGTCACAAGACGAAATAAATATCAGAAACCAAGTACTTTGTGCCCCCGGGTTGGATCACTCAGGAACAAAGATGATGTCGATGGGCACATCCTAGTGAGCGACACCACCGCCGCGCCTCGCTTCGCTTCGCCGGATCGTACCACCCACTTGCGGACCCCAAATCCAAGAGGTTCCTACTCCAGCAGAAAATGCAGTATACTGAAAAAAATATATGAATATATATAAGAACTGATATGCCACATAAGAAACCTATATGAATTATCAAGAAACTAATATGTGACATATGAAATCGATTTGAAATACTCAAAAACTGATATGCGACATATGAGAACTGATATGCAGCATATGTCAACTGATATGCAGCATACAAGTTCATATGTGATTTAAATGATAACTTATATGACTTTCATATCAGAATTCGCAATGCCTCCAATAAACATATCAGAAATACATTCATATAATTTTTTCAGTATACGATGGGCCATGCGGGGAAACAAACACGTGGCTTGGAACCGCAGTGGAGTGGTTTGATTTATTGGCTTTCAAATAAATACGGTATGAGCTTTTACTTTTCACTAAGAGATTCATCCCCTGAGCCGTTCAAAATACTCTCAGAGGTATGACACATTACTGAAAATTAATCAACATGCTGGGAACATTATTTATTGCTTAGTCGGTCACCGAGAAAATCCGTACCTTCAAAATCACCACTATAAAAGGTGGAAACGCAGAGCTCAGGAGTAGTTATCGGGTGTGCTTTTGTATTCATGTTTGTTGTGCCGCGTATGTGTATTGCTGAATGTATATGTTCAGCTGATGCCAGTGGTATGCATGATGTATCTACATGGTGGCGTGAGCAAACTAGAAATATTTTTGTAGCACATGAATATGGCGGTACCTTGCGCCTCCTAGCCTAGCTGAAACTGATATGCGGCATATGAAACTGATATGAAATAATAAGTTCTCATATGAAAAATGTGTCCAATAAACATATCTGAAATAAATTCATATAATTTTTTTTCAGTAAGGGCGGGGGGGGGGGGACTGCTCGTTCTGAGGTGCAAGAGCCCGGAGTACTCAGCACTGTTCCCGCTCAGACGAGACCTCTCGTGGACATTCTCCGACCCGCAAGTAAAGATTCGAAAGGCCCGGACGGAAGCCGCCCTCACCAAGGAGCTCAGCTGTCAGCTCACTTATGATGGCAAGAAGAGCTTAAGTTTCTTTTCTGGATAAAATTGCCTACAGAAACCACTTTTTTAGCGTGTCTATGAATTACGATTCCATTCGTCGTCAGAAATACGACGCAGCTCGCTGTGAATACGACGACGCAAATTTTGAGGAAACACTTTATTTTATGAATGGTATACGACGCAATCATTGATGCCACTGCGACTGCAACGCGCCACTTCAAAATGGAGTGATTGTTTCGTGTCTGTGTTATCGTTGAGTCTTGTGCCTTTGTGTAATCGTTTAATGCTCAAGCAGCTGCACCATCATCATTGACCATGTACAAACAAGGTAAACTAAAATCGATCGTTTCTTCTTAGCTTGGCCGTAAATGTGGATGTCTGCGTACTGCAGCTCCGTGTATGCGCGGTGCGGGTTTATCTGCTTGCTAGGACGACGTCGAGGACGACGTAGTAGAGGACGAAGTCAAAGAGGACAACCTCAGTGCGATTTCATGGGCGACCTCTTAGGACGATATCAAAGAGGATGTCTAGAACGATCTCTTGGACGGCATCTAGGGCGATCTCAAGGACGACCTTTATGAAGACCTCAAGGACGACATCTTGAACGACGTCGAGAACGACGTCAAGGACATCAAGTTCTTTAAAGCGTGTGCGAACTAAATGAGTGCGTACTGCCGTTCCGCATTTGCATGGCGCCTGCGTATGCGTGGCGCATTCGAGGCCAGATCCCGTATCGCGAAAACCGGGTGAAGTAGCTAAAGAATGCTGTCGCTTTAAAAATTGCGAGCGAACAGCCAGAACCGTGTTCTGCAGACAACAACTAGAATGGTCGGCGTTATGTACTCAACTGTTTGCTTTCTCCCGCAGCGAGGGCATTCCCATAATCCTTCCTGTTACAAAATACGATAGGTCTCTGTTTAAAAAACTCCGACGTGAGTTGAGTAATAAAGTTATTCTCTCTCTCTCTCTTCTCTCTCTGATTACATGGGCTGCATGAATGCGGATCCGCCGTCTCTATTCACCTTGCTTTAGTGGCATAATGCAATGCGCTTTCTAGGGAATTCACATGACCGCATTGAATGCAATAATAGGATTCGATGCGCTAAAGTCGCAGTCATGTAAACGGGGCACGTGAATGAGTTCACCTCTACAACCGAAGTCTCCCGCAGATTTCATGATCCTCAATATTTGCACACCAATATGCATCGAAACTAGTGATGGACCGAATCTGCCGAACTTTAGATTCGGACAAGTTCGGAACTTTTGAAGGAAAGTTCGGCAAAGGTTTGTCAAAAATTCGACAAATGTGTGGACACGCGCGAGAACGCGACGGGGCCGTGGATTGCAAATGGACGCCGTGCAGCCGTGCGGTTACCCTCGTGCAGTCAGTGCATGGTGGTGCACTGACTGCACGGTAACGGTGCAGCGGTTACGGCGAGGTGGGGAGTAGGCAACACGGTAACTGTGCGTTTGTGAGCGAGTGTGCTTCTCTTCAATATTTTCTGCCTTAAAAATAGAAGACCAGTAATTCGCGCAGTCCACTGCGCAAGCGACAAATGATGCGGTACATTCTGGCTAACGTGATTTTCATTTGACGTATCAATGATGCAACGAGGTAGTTGAAACATTGCCACACAATTACTTCAAAGCACCTCTCGCAATTATAACAATTCTGTTTTCGGCTGAGAAGTAGTGTGTGCCAAAACAAAATAATATTGCTTTTTCAATTAGTGTTATTTCGCGATTTTCCTGTATCAGCATAAAACTAAGCACAGAACTATAATGCTCGACGTTGCACATCCGACATTCCTAACTCTCCCTATCTTCCTTAACGTTCGTGTGTGTCCTAACACCAGAAACTGGCATTTTAAAGGTTAAAAATGGGACGTTGTGAATATGGGACGCGCACTTCATGCAAAGCTGACATGAAGTGACTCAAATCGAAAAACGTGCATATTTACAATAATATTATTATCTCTTCTGGGGAAGGCTCAGCAACCGTTGGATTCGTTTTCGCGCACAAAATGGTGACTCCCAGAGAAAGCAAGAACGCAGCGTTAATTCCTCCATTTTAACAATGTACGCACACATATAGGCTTACGCTGATAATGCCTCAAAACCGAAACTCTCGTAGCGTGATTTGTGACTGCGCCACTCTCGATTCTACCCAAGCTCGTCAACCTCGTTGTCATGCCACTTCTGCAAGGAGTCACTAAAATTGCCAGTAAACACACAAAAACGACACCGATACAATTATCTTGTTTTATATCACCTCAATTAGCAATAACTATATCAATATGCGTTACATGTTGCATTTAAGTTAAGAAAAAGAAAACATAAAACCTTCTTTTGCCAGAAAAATCTAAATATCAACGTTAAGTCTGGTAAGAGTGTAGTTTTGCCGAATATTTTTCGAATTTCTAGAAAAGCTGGGCAAAAATTCGCCTTTGCCGAATCCCTAGATTCGGCGCCGAACTGTCGATTCCGCAAAAGTTCGCCCATCACTAATCAAAACGTAACTAAAGGCCCGTTCACACTCTTGCGACCGAGTAAGGCCGACAGAGACCAGACCGGTTTTTAATCCTCTTGCAATATCTTAGGACCAACTCCGCTGCAGCGCATCCGGTCCTAAGGCGTCGCAAGAGGCTTAAAGCTCGGTCTCGTCTTCTCGGTCGTACTCGGTTGCGAGAGCGTGAACAGGCTTTACTACGGCCAACACAGTAACACACAGTACGTGCCAGATGACCTCGTATTAATCTTCTACTCGCCTTTTTCAAATCGGCGGCTGTCTTAAATACCTCCAGAAGTATCAAGGCCCGTAATTCATTAATTGTCATAGATCATCAGTGAATGACTTCGCTGACTGAACATGCCCCACACTTGATCCCCGAACTACGGGCTGCCACAGCTTACATGTCGACTGCCTGAAGCTCTCACACCCCGACCCACTATTTTTAGGGCTTGCGTTTGTAAACAGCCTTTTTTGCGATGACCTTGAGCGCATGTCAAATACGCCCTACTTCAGCCATGTTGGAGCAAACTTATCTAAACAATATTATTGTTAGGTAACGCCTACAGGTTTCTGAATTTTCGGAAACGAGCAGATTC
This sequence comes from Ixodes ricinus, assembly GCA_037355805.1. Taxonomy (NCBI): domain Eukaryota; kingdom Metazoa; phylum Arthropoda; class Arachnida; order Ixodida; family Ixodidae; genus Ixodes; species Ixodes ricinus. Next base: position 9,602 of record JAZHYW010005719.1, read on the forward strand.
ACATTGACCGCTGATTCTGCCTGATTATCGGGGGTTGCCATCACATGTTGGCTCGCATCGAAGTCATCAAGAAGGGTAAGGGTTATTTCCAGAGGCACTGCTGTCTTGCACGTTTGCTTTTAAAATACTTGCGAGAGCGAGAGATTTTGAAGATCAATATAGCCATACATTGAATATACAAGCGTTAGACCGTCATTTATGAGTACCGTTTTTCATATTTGACATTTCAGTACTCTGTTCTCTAAAGCTGAATATTTATGTTTGCATTGTTTAAGGAAAGGTGTTTGTAATGTACGGAATCTCTCAAAATATGGGCCTTCCAGGAATTAGTGTACGATTCGGTCAATTGCCGTTAAAAGCACAGATTGCTTTCTAATGAAGCGAAATACGACGTTACATGAATACAGAAAAGCTAGCGATATTCGAAATTGCATGAAGCATATCTTACTTCTTTCTTTCCAGACTGGCAGCCCAATGAAATAAAAGTGGGAATTATTTTTGGTTCAAGGAACTAGGTCAGAACTTCAGCTTGGGGGAGTTGGTTATTCATGATACTGCTTTCACTGTGTGAGAGTTCTTCCTTTGTGTGCGTGAAAGTACTTTTAAGTGTGTCTGATGTTGTGCGCTGTGAAGCAGTTTCAAGGAACTATTTCATCACAATTATTCCTCACGAACTAGGTTTCCTTGAAAGCGCACAAAAATGTGAATTATCTCTACTATGCTGCTATCTGCAGGCGTCTAGGGCAGTTAAATCCAGAATGAAAAAAGTCCTGTCTCGCAGGACTTTTTTTTTCTGGATATAAATATTTAAATATTTATATAAGTTTAAATATTTTTCACTTTACAAAAAAAGCATGTCACGCCGAAAAGTAGCAAATTGTGCTTTTTATGTGGTAAGATTATATCCCTTGTGCGCCTACGCGTGTCATGTAGACTGAGTGGCAGTAGCAAACTCTCACCTGATTCAACTAAACACAAAAATTTGGTGTCGGTAAAAAGTGTCACGAACTCGTTCTGCTCGCTAAGCCAGCTTGATGCCCAAAGTGCCGTCACAAGTTCTAGAACGATTAACTTCAAAAGGCCAAGTGCGTATGACATCATTTCACGAAAATACGTTTGCGTGATATTATTGTAAACACGGGCAGCTGCATAAAAGGTTTTCAAACTGTTCGTACGGAAGCAGCGGCTCGATCACTGCTATTAGAGATTGCAGACAAGCTCTAACTTGGTAAGTGGCCCATGTAGTTCCCGTTTTACTTTACTTTTATTGAACTCCCCACCAAATAATCTGTGACGCACTCGATCGGGTCAAGAGGAACTGCACAGAGCGCCGTGAAAGCATAGCCAAACATAATATCGTTTGTTTCGTGTATATCTTCGAACAGTCCTCGTCCATAACGTCATTAGTAATTCGCCAACTCGGGCACGGATATTCTTATCTTTTCACTTAATTTCTTCGACAGATATTTCAAAATTATGCTAGGTTTACTATAGCTTTTTTCACATCAAAGGGAGGCTGAAGCGGTTTATGAATTTGATTAAAAACTGTTGATTCTTCTTAAATGGACTTCCAGCCTCACGAATATAACAAAAAGTAGGCAATTTTATGCCTGTATTACCTAAAAAGATGCCTTTGAAGCAGTGTTGTACGGAACGGCGTTCCAAGGAACGGCGTTCCTGGAGACGCGTTCCTTTTATAGCCGATTCACACGATGGACCGAATCGCGATTTTCGTCCGCGGACCGTGTACCACGTGACCGGCACGTCACCGATTCCTGCGATTCGCGCCTCGTCCGCGGACGCGCGGACTGATAAAGCCGAGCGCCTTTTTCACTCGCGGACTTTTAGCAGGAGATCGACTTGAAAAGCGTTTAGTCTGGCAACGGTACATTGTTTCTCTTTTTTGTTTGTTTCTCGGCGATGAAAACAAAAATGGCGCATCGTTGTGTGTTGGGCGTTCGCTGGTTCATTTTGTCGCGCGTTTCTTGGTTTCACGTGTGAAAGAAACTGCAGAAACTTGTCTGGCTGACGCGACGCAGGTTCCGGTACTCCTCCGGGTGCGCGTCAAGAAGCTCCCGTCAAAACTCGTCTAGCATGCCGCGATAATTCTTGCACGTCAATCAGGATTTCACCGAGCAAGACCTCTCTTGTGGCTGTTGTGTACTCGAGTGTTGTGCACGAGCGCGGAGTGCGTGAAGGCATCTTCGAACGCCCCTCCGCGAGCCCAGAACTTCGTCGCTTCTATGCGGAACCCTTCTCGAGCAGGACCATGCCTGTGTCACTCTCATGCTTTGGGTCAGTAAAGCCTGTGGCGCTTCGCGCGAAGCCTATCACGGTGTTTTGTCTCGATCTTTACGTAACAGCGGCGTACGATATATTATCGCGGTTGCAAACGTCGATTTCTCTCTTGGACAACGGTGCCACAGTGCGATGTTGGAGTTTCGCGTCACTGTGGGGTGGCGAACATGTTCGGTCCGTCACCGCTGGCGTCTGCTCGTCGTGTCCCTCGTGTGGATGCGCTTGGGAGACGGACGATCCGCGGACATGTCGTCACGTGATCAATCCGTCCGCGGATCAGTCCGTCGTGTGAATCGGCCATTAGGAGGAACGTAGGAACGCCGCCGTTCCATTTTGCATCGCTGGAACTGGAACGGGAACGCGTTACATTTTTACGGGAACGGAAAGAGTAACGGCGTTCCTTTTTTCGTCCAGTGGGGTAATTTTTATTTTATTTCGAACAGGGAAATTTTGAAAGTAAAAAGTGCAGGATCTCGTTACATTTTTGGCTACTAATCTTATGGATTATTTTTGTGTGGTCCTCGCTTGCTAACAGTTTCGGGTGCAGGAGAGCTGGTGGACATTGATTTTTTTTTTAGTGCCCGAAACTGCGGTACAAAAAGCGAGGCTTTTAGTCGTAGGAAAAGACAAAGAAAGAGGTTGTTTCAAACTCAGGTACTTTCTTTGGCTCCAAAAATCCTCATACGCCGAGAGATCTAAGGCCGACTACAGCCACTTGTCAACTTCCATAACGAGACCTACAGTTACAACAAGATCACAGATTGCCAGACATCAGAACGCACCCTTGTACCCCGAAAATTGATCCCTTAAAAGGCACACACACAAAAAAAAACTTTATTTCTTCTCTTGTACCCCCCCCCACCCTTCAAAATGAACAACAAAGCCAACCTTACAAAGAAGTACTTGTAGTTTTTAAGACTGACCTCCCAAAAGCCCTACCCTCTCCTCCACTTGCTCGTCTTGCGGTGAGCAACATCGAGAAGCAACTGTTGTTAAGTTCGAACTAGGGACTTTGTTCAATTGAAACGTGTGAGGTTGTTGTAAAACGCTCGTACAACGCTCGTCCACTCGCTCGTCCACTCGCTCGTCCAAACGCTCGTCCACTACAAACATGAATATGGTTAAAAGCTGATATTTTTAACTTGAATATTTCAACAAATGAAACCCTGCTTCCGCTTGTTTTTTCTCGTGTTGCCCTTCCATGACGACATACAAACTCATATGTTGACTACTAATGGGATAGATAAAAAAAACTCTGCTTGATTTAACTAAATATAGTAATTAGCAAAATACTAATGTAACGTATATGTAACGAAACGTTCCATTTTTTAAACTGTAACGGGAACGAGTTCCTTTTTCACAGATGCAACTTGTAACGGGAACGCGTTCCAAAAATCAGAAGGAACGTGGAACGAGCTTTCGTTCCTTTTTTGAGGAACGTGTACAACACTGCTTTGAAGTTGCGTTGAAATCACACCCCTCTGCGGCAGAGGGAAGGAGTAAAAGCAGAAGTGAAAAAATGGCGTGACGAAAGGTTCCTCGCGCGTGCTCCTCGGCTCGCCCAGCCAGCGTCGTGCGTCCTCGATACCGAGCTAGTTGATGGTTCATGCTAAGAAAAGATACCAGCTGAATGTAGGAAGACACAGAAGAGAGAGGAAATGAGGAAGAACACACTCCTCAACTAGCAACACTTACTAAAAAAAATGGTGCTTACATTTATACAGCGGGAGTTTGTCTGCCTCAGTGGGCGTCTGGTGTCTCAACCGTAGATGAGCAATTTAGCCAGCGCGGTACAGGCGCTAGCCTGGGAGTCTCTAACGTGCTCCACGCAGTAGTAATACATGACAGCACGCCACTACGATGCTCGTCCAGATCAAAGGGGTAAGAGTGATAATAGACCTTTCCGGAATATTCTAGGATATCTTCTAACAAGGGAAATATTTGTTCTGTTCAGATACACGCTCCTGCCGGCTCGAAATTTTCGTATACACCTTTTCCACAAGGGTGCAGTCATCTTGAATTTCGCCACTTCTGGTATGCGGTAAAACATCGTTTTGATCTGTCCACGCCGCTGGAAGGTGATTACGAAAAATGCGTGATTGTCACTCATTCTTGTTTTGCCTCGCTTATATTTTCTCGCATGTTCAAGGTTGAAATGTTTTACTATTTTTTTCGTCCTGCATACCAGATACGGAACCCACGTGACTGAGAACGAAAGGAAGACAGAAAATGTTCGATATCCTGGTAGCGGCACGATTCATTCTTTCTTATTGTTATCACACGATAAAATTAGGCGAACGGAAAGGAACGTCATTAGGTGCTTTGTTGCTTTCCTTCTGCCTTCTCCGCGCTCTAAAACCACGAAATGTTAAACCAACATGAACTTCGCCTTCGCTTCTTAGATAGTTTCACGTGCCGTACACCTGAACATCTGAACGTCACAATGCGCAAAGCAGACGCTGCGGGTACCACACATTTCCGAAAGGTCTATTGAACCCAAAATCTTTTCGTTCTGCAGCGCGATACTTCGCTCCACGTGCGTCGAGCTGGTGTGCGTAAGCAGAGACCTTTTATTATGGAGTGGATAGCAACCTTTTTATTGTAGGTCTTCCAGACACATTAGTTCTACATTGCCGCATGCATGATCGAAAAGATACGGTTCTCCGCTGATCTAAAAGATTCGCGTGCACTCTTATACCGAGCGTAAACTATAAGGAGGCCAGAATGACCTTCACTAGTCAGCCTCGCCCTAGCTCTTGCCCGAACATTCTAGGTCAAATATTCGAGATGACGAGCACGTAGTAGATAAGCAGCCGAGCTTCGTAGCGTCGGTTCATTCGCTTCAATTTTCTCTCATGATACAATCAGTCGGCGGCAGCTGCATGGCAGACGGTGCCGAAGCACCGTCGCACGCAACTGCCGCCTGACGACGCTGGCTGCTAATTTCTCGACGTATGTTCTTTTTCATTTCCGAAACAAGTTCGCCTCCATTAAAGTTTGAGTTTAATATGTATTTTCTTTCCTTATCATCTGTCATTCGTTACATTCTGTTGGTGCGGACGAAAGGTGCCGTTCCACGTGTCTTGGCAGGATCCCTGACAGCCTTCACTCATAAAAGGGTGTATTATTACACTCATTGTCCCATGTAATACATCCCAAAACTTCAGTGAGACGCACAGCGCACTGATGTCGATCTGACTGTACTAGCTTTAACAAGAGGCCTGATTGCCGTGTGGTACAACTTATTAAAATAGATAATTTACGTGTTACTGACTACCAAAAAAAAATAACCGGGGTTTGCTTGGCTCTTACTACAAAACCTCAGTGTTTTTTTTCTGTGGTTTTTGATACGTACTTTAGCTATTTAATAAGTTATATCGCATCGTTATCAAGCCCCTCGTAAAGATTTGGGGCTGTCTGTTCAACTATAGTGCGCTGTACGTCGAAACTGAAGTTTTGGGGTGTATTATATGGGACAAAAGGGTGTAACGTGATACCTTTTTTTTTAGAGTGTTCGCTAATTGAGAAAGTGTACTGTACAAATTAAACTTCGGCGGCACCAACTCGATGTAGCCGCTGATTATTCCTGCGAGTCTCCAAGTGGAAGTCTTCCACGAAGTCTATTCCGATCTGCTGGAACGGCGTAGTCGGGGGAGTGATCGAATACAAGAGTCCTGGTGGCTGCCGACACGTCATAAATCTTTTTACCGGGAGCCCTTTCAATGTGCTCGAGAAGGTATGTGTCTGAAGCACTCAATCGCGCCTCTTGTTTCCCGAACTTATCACCGCGCGTGGTCGCGCACACAGGTACCGTGTCCGTAGAAGCTTCGCGTTGACAGAATGATGCAATGAGTGTTTCATCCGTTGCCTCACTAGATAGGCTTGTCCTACAACGTTCAATTATGTTTCCTTCAGGCAGTTGAACTACGGTGACTTCATCGCTTGGCTGAAATGTAACATCTACGTTGGCAAGTTGTTTTCAATCTGATCCAAGTAGGACGTCAATAGGTGCCGATAACTCCGTAATAAACACGTCTGGTAGGGAGACCTGAGTTGCACCTACCGTGTTAGTGAGAGCTAAGATCTACTCGCTTCTTACTTGTGTTCCAAGAACGTTTATCTCAAATCTATTCAATTGGACTGTGACCTTTCAGTTGGACGGCATAGCTTCGGGACGAATGGTTGAGACGTTTGCACGTGTATCGATGCCTACTTTAACAGTTGCCTCAAGGCAAACTATAGCATGGACAATGGGAAGGTTGTCTCCGCTTGTACGTAAGAAGCAATGAAAATTTCTTGATATTGCGGTACGGCTTCGGCGTTCGTCAGCGTCGTGTTCTGGGCGTCTTGGGGATGACGTTGTGGGACTGCGTACACTGCGTCTTTCTTGCGTGCAAATAGTAACAAGTGTCTGCAAGCAAACAGCATTCCCTTGAGTAGTGGCCTGGCGTGCTACAGTTGTAGCATTTATCTGCTGCTACTTTGTCCACTATCTTCAGGGCTTGCAGCTAACCTTCGAAACTGCTCTTCTGCAGTCCTCGTTCGCGCTGTTGCCCTTTTTGAGCGGCCGCCGACTATCCACAGCACGTTGCTCTGTTGATAAGTTTGAGTACCGACATGCAGATGTGGGATGCAGAGGGTTCGACCATTTATCGTCGGCAATGCTATGCAAGATCAAAGAGATTCGTTCCTTAGGCGCTAGCATACGGTGAATACTGCAGCAGGCACTCTTGGTGTAGATGTATTGCGCAGAAAATTCACTGGGAAGAGCTTCCGTGGGGTCTGGTACTCGATGAAGTCTTGCATGGTAATTTTTCTCTGAAGCGTTCCAGAATGGCTTACTTCCGCGATTTCGTGGTCACAAATTGACTTCTGATGTGCTGTCTGCCAGGCCTCAGCAGGCGCCCTGATCCTAGTCGCCACGTTCAGCATGGTGAAGACATGACGCTAAGTGTGCAAGAGAGGTGACGCGATTGACCTCTTCAGGTCAATGAGAAACGTTGGTCTCGATATTTCGTTTTTTAGGGTACTGGCAGATGACGTGTCGATCGTAGAGTGCACTTCGAAGGGACGTGAGTTTTTTTATTACGCTTTCCGCATGATACGTTGTCGAGTCCCTGCGATGATTGGCGGAAGCAGCTCGTGGATGATTGGGATTGCAGCCTCCCGGTTAGTTGCCTCGTTCATCGCAAGAATGATCGCTGTTGCGTCCCAGATATTCGTGACGGTGTCCGGCGTTTGCTGCACTGATTTCGCGGTCCAGGTTTGTTTTCGACGATTTTCTTGAGTTTGACTGCAGCTGTTCGTTATTTGACGTTATATCAGTTTGAAGTTTGTGGTGCGTTATTAAAAGTTATCTGTGCTGTTGTGCGATATTGATTTTGAGTCGGCATTTATGTCAGAGCTTAAGCTGTCGGGTGTTCAAGAAAATACATGCTTTGGTCGTGGGCCACAGCAAGCGCGCATCTTTTATTCTTGCCGGTGTCGGGTGCGCCATGTTAAAATTAAAAACAACAAAACAACAATAAGAGTAGAGAAAACATGATTTATTCGGAGAGCGTAGTATATCGCTTCGACCTCGTTCGTTATCGCCCGTTCTTTTTCTTTTCGATTTTCTCCTCCGGCCCGTTCGCGCGCGTGTCCCTTCTTTCCCAACGACTCTTTCGCATATTGAGTGCCGTTCAAAGGGTGAAATATTAGTCCAAATTGCTGTATGCCAATAGCGCATAATATACGGTACCCATTCATCAATGGTAGACGTATACGTGTTACGATTGTGTTTCGCTGAACCATTATTTCTCTATTTGCATAAGCTTCGATGATGTCAAAACACCGGCACAAGGTCCATAAACTTCAGCAAACGTATTGATGAAATTACCATTTTATTGTCGTGAGTTAACTGGGGCATGCCAAAGCCGATAATTCCAATAACTTACATGACACCCTGAAATGCGTGGCGCATAGGAGCCTATAAGTCTCGTCCCGCTGACAGCACCCATCTGGCTGGCGAGGTTTCACAGCCCGTCAGCACCCGAAGACGCCGGCCCTGATCCGCTCTGCAAGCACTGCGGGATTCCCGCCACGTGCATCCATCTCGTCTGGACGTGCGAAAGGGTCGCAGAGCCTCGTAATAACGCCATAAACTCACCCCTGAAGAGGCAAGACCAGCTACCTACGAGGACTGGACCCGCTCCGGGCTCGAGCACCCGCACCGCATACACATTCTCGAGTCCCTGATTAGTTCTGTCCGCTCATCGGGGGTCGCCTGATATATTTAACCTCCTCCCCTACCTTCCCATAATCCCCTTCCCCGTCACGATTGTTATGACTTTATCAAGAGATTGTGATGTATCCCTTCCTTTAATAAATACGTTTTTCCCTCACAAACAATACGCGAATTAACGTCTGGAGGCTCAGGCTCCGCATCGGTTTGTGATCCTTTCATTCTTTCTCCTCTAGTAATCGAAAGGCCGCCATGAGCGTGTACAGTGATACACACTTTGGTGATGATAGCTATCAAAGTGGCCAGACTGAATTAAAAAAAAGTATATTGCCTAACAAAAAATATATATATACGCGTATATATATATCCATAAACCTGCGCTTTGTTTCTTCGGGCTCGATGTAGCAGGTATGAGCAAACGCACAGCAACGACGGAGAGCCGTGGCGAAGCACTGTTGGAGCTCTGAATGGGCCCCGTCAGAGCGTAGCCTCATCTTTGGTTGGACTTACTGGGAAGCGAAAAATAGTGTTACGCAGGTTCAAAAATCTGCTATGTTATGCCAGGTATTGGAGCTGATGCCGTTCGTGCAACTCTAAGTTTATTTTCTTTTCAGGTACCCACAGCCGAACAATCCGGAAAAAAATGAAGTACCTTTTCGTCATCGCTATGCTTTTGCTAGTATGCACTCTGGTAAGCAGTAAAAACTGTTCAGCAGTCGCGAGCAAAAGGAAAATACATATATTCATTTCAAAATAATATTACCCATTTTGAATAAATCAAAATATTTACTTCACATTTCGCTTCACTATAATTACACCCTAAAAGTGAGAAGCTAGGTTTTGCCTTTTTTAAAATTGATTCGTAGAAGAACTAGAATTAATACAAAATAACAAAAAAAAAACAAGAAAAAGAAAACGTTTGCTATGAAATAAGGGTTAAGCATTTTAACTAAGATAGAATAAAAGTTTTGCTTGTCTGTGGGTTGATTGAATTCACAAAAAAGATTAAAATATAACAATCTGGATTTCTAATTTTGTTACATATTTTAAACAATTCTATGTAAGTACCTCCTCTCTTTTAATCGTGTATGTTACCGTTCGCAACGCCACCAAATCGATTTACGTGCCAACTGAACGTAGGCTCTTTTGTAAAGGTTGTTAAAAATTACAGGGCAGCAAAATGATGTTCGATGGAAGTTTGTCGAAACCACAGGGTGATTATCTATGAATGCAATTGCATTTATCGTTGCACACCGCCTGTGGCGCACGTTGCGCACCGGCTACGTGCTCATGTATTGTCACGTGCATACGTCACGCGACGTCGAGACACGTGACCTGACGTCCTCTAAGGATATCAGGGTCTTTGAGGTCGACATCTAGGACGACCTCGAGGACAACGTCTAGGACTACGTCAAAGACGACGTTGAAGACGACGTCGCAGACGACCTATAGAGCCTCTAAGTCAACCTCTATGCAACATCGAGAACTAGCTCTAGAACGACATCTTGGAAGACCTCAAAGACTACGTCCAGGAAGACGTCTTAAAAACTGACGTCGAAGACGACGTGTAGGGCAGCCTCCAGGACGTCCTCTAGAGTCATCTCAAGGATGACCTTTCGAACAACCTCTAGGAAGATCTGAATGACGACGTTTGAACGACGTCAAGGACGGCATCATGGGAAACGGCGTCGAAGGTGACGTATAGGCGGACCTCTAGGACGACGTTGAGGACGTCGTCAAGGCCGTCAGGTCCTTGGAAAGGAGTGCGGATGTGAAGGAGTGCGTATTGACACTCCGTATACGCACGGCGCAATATGGTGGAAGCACAGTAAGCTGAAATGGTCTACTGCACATACTACTGCGCATTATAAGGCCAGAATATGCGTAGCTGAAAATATGAAGTTGTAGCTTAATAATGCTGTCGCATTAAAAAAAATCCGCTAGTGTAAATTACGCCCCGCGCCGGACGCTTACCGCCGAATTCAGAAACCTCACTCCAATCGAGGCGCCCCTCCACATCCTCAAGAGAAGGCTCGAGGGCCGGCGCTGTCCAATCGCGACGACGGAAAAGCTGCCTAGGCCGCCTATCCGTCGTCGCGATTAGCCAGCGCCGGCCCTCGGGCCTTTCTCGAGAAAGGGGGGGCGATATTTACGATACCCGAACTTTACGATACCCTAAAATTCAAAAAGAAACTCTCAGAGACGCATTGAACGCGAACGAATTCGACAAGTTGTAGGCGCACAAATTTCTAGCATAGGAGGGGGGGGCGATATTTACGATACCCGAACTGGTAAATGCGGTAATGAGCCGAGAGAGAAAGATTGAATTCACACACGAGCACATTGGGGAGAGTTTCTCTGAACGTGGCAAGATGGCTGCCAGGCCCTTATCTGGGACAATCGCCCTAATAATCGAGCCAGCGAAACTACAAACCCCTTCGCGCGGCCGGAAACACTCCATACAAACATTCTGAAACCCAGTGATGGCAGGACAATACCAAACATCCATAACTAGAATCTGGTGGTGCAACTGCGGAGGCTACGGCAACAAATGCGGTACACTCGCGCACTCATAGCCGGACTAGACGAACCTTCCAACGTTATGGCTCTACAAAAACCAGGTGCGGACAAACCTCACTAGCCCGGTACCAAACGCTAGCCCCCAACAACACTCGGCGCGCAGTAATCTTTGCGGCAAATCACGTAAACACACGTGTTCACGACCTAAGGGAACAGTCTGTGGACGACATGTTTATAGAAATCCTCCGCGAAAAAGGCGCTGGCCTTCCTCCTCGCAAGTGATAAATTGTTAATAGCAGGGGATTTCAGTGCATCACACCCGGCGGGGGGAGGAGGGTTGCAATCGTTCCTCGACGAGGGCAACACGACTCTGACAGATTATATGTCGACAACAACTGACCCTTCTAACCGACCTCAAACAGCCGACAAGGCTGGGCAACAGCGCCTCGTAGTGCTACCTCCCTGGACCTTGCGCCTCACATGGAGCGGAAGATGGTCGGAATGGACCGGCATGGAAACCAATCTCGGCAGCGTCCTTATGATAGCCCAGATCGACATACCGGTTTTGCAGAGAAAATAAATATCTACGAAAACGAATCTTAAAAGACTGGGACGAGTTCCGAGCGGCCCACACAGCAGGGAGTTTGGGAGGAGACACCCTAGACTCACGGAATGGACCGAGCAGCTCCTAGGACACATGAGCGAATACACACAGACGGTCAACCTAACGACCGAGACACCAGAGGTGGACAAGCCCTTGCTCCTAATCCTTGGTGCAACAGAAAGCGCGACAAGGTGTTGGGAGTGGCAGAAAGTCAATAGGAAAGTTAAGAAGCGGATAGCAAAACTCACGGCCATATCTCTCGAGTATGCTAATCAACTTGCGCAATCCACATGGCACAAGGATTGCAACGAGCTCCAGGGCCATTTGAGTACCAAGGATGCGTGGCTGTTTCTCAGACGCCTCTTCGACCCAAGCCAGAACAAGCGCGTTAGCAACCAAACGCTCCAGAAGCTTGTGGCAGACTTTCCAGGCACAAACCACAACTTCCTCAAGCAGCTCGAGCTAAGATTCATCAGGAAAGCCGTCGTCTCAGAGCAAGTAGGCTACAGGGTCGTATCGAAGCCTGAGCTAGACTCACCGTTCACCTTTGAAGAGGCGTGGAATACCATTCGGGACCTTGGTTGAAACACTGCCCCAGGCAAGGACAAGGTCCAAAGCAAACTCCTCAAGTACCTGGACCCAAGATATGTCCAAACCCTCCTCATGCATGCAGACAAAACATGGGAACAATGCAAGCTACCCAAGAGTGGAAACAATCGGAGATCGTCTCAATACCCAAACCCAGCAAGAAACCCAAGCTCGAGAACCTCCGGCCCATCCCTCACGTCTTGCGTGGGAAAGAGCATATAGCGTAATGTCCTCCAAAGACTGCGGCCACAGGTGGAGGACGACGGAACGTTCTCGGACCCCATGTTTCGTTTGCGGGAGCGCCTGTTGACCCAGGACGTGATGCTACATCTAAAAAAGACGGAATCGGACCCATATCCAGGACAACGAAGCAAGATGTGCTCACCCTGGACATCAAAGGTGCCTTCAATAACGTGGGCAAAGCGCTAATCTTCCTTAACCTCGCAAAGACTAACAGTGGTGCGCGAGCCTAACATCACCCCAAGGACTTTCTGAGCAAGCGCACGGCGACCATCGGCACTGGCGACCTCAGATTAGACGTTAGCAACACTCTAACAAGGGAACTCCTCAAGAGTGAGTTCACGCTCTAGGACTTTTAATTTGGCAATCAGCGAGGTTGCGACCCATCCTTGAGGGCATCCCGCACATACGCCACTTGATCTACGCGGACGACCTCCCGGTGTGGACAGCCTCCGGGTGAGATGGGGTGAAGCAAGAAGCACTCCAAACGGCAATGAACGAGACGCAGCGGTGCTTGAAACGAGATCCAACTATTCATCTCGGCCGCGATGTCGGAACTGGTCCTGGTCAACACGACCGGCAAAACCCACGGGAAGATAATGATGAGAGACGAAATTCAGATCTTCGTGTACGTCGAATCGCAAATACCCACGGTACCTCGAGCCTGATTCCAATGCCTGCAGCTCAAATAGGGCAAAGCGACCTACACGCTAACACAGATACAGGACCAGGTCACATAAGTTCACAAAATTATGCACCGCATAGCCAGCCGAGGCACGGGCTTAAGAAGGAAGACACGAACAAGCTACTCAACGCCCTGGTTGTTGCGAGATTCATCTACGTTCACCGCCTATCTTAACCTTATCAAGGGGGAAGAAGAGACGCTGGACGTCCTCGTAAGATGCGCATAGAAGTCGGCACTCGTACGCTCATCATAGACGTGTACGGAGAAACTATTCAAGCCCGACATACATATACCCGTGTAGAGAGCTTGCGGACGCCCATCTGGGCACACCAGATGGACTGCCTTGCCACAAACCCAACCGGTAAGAATGCACAGGAAAGCTGAGGAACCCGATGCCAACGGGACAGGGAAGACACCACGGCCAATATACCAGCCAGGGTAAGATCCCTCATCAAGGTACAACACAATCCCGAGTAACGTGCACCCTTCACTCAATGTGGCAAGAAGGGCAAGATCCAAGTACTACCAGGAAAAGCTGGGAGGAAAGGAACACCTGCTACACCGATGTGGCGACATACCATACCCGCTTCAAGCAGCTGCAACCAGCGTGGTTGGCGTGCAGGTGAGGACCCACAAAACGGCCAAAGTGCACACCACCAACCCCACAGTCGCCGACGAAATGGCAATCGCACAAGCCATTGACCAGTGAGGAAAGACCATAACAATCTGAGGACTCTCAGGCAGCCGTCCGCCATTTCCAGACAGTCGGGATTTCGGCAAACGCAATCAATATTGTAACTCGCAACACTCAACTTCAGGATTTTGAGTTGATCTGGATTCCAGGAACATGATGAGATTGAGGTAATCGGCATGGCGAGCCTGTGACCTGAGCGTGTACCCACATGGCCGCACCAATCTATCGTCATCCCCGATCGCCACCCACACTTAATCCCGGCTCCGCACAGGTACTCGGAGATTCGCGCTTATCATCGCAAACAAAGGCGCGCATACACCCACCCTCGCCCACAACCAAATCGCGAAGAGTCGGTAGCTTAGTGACCATTGCAAACGGACGCCTTTGCAACTTTGGCTACTTCATAAATTCTCCCCTAACACAATAAACCCACATGCCCACACTGCAACCAATACGCAGACTTGATACAACCAGAGCAACTATCACTCCCCCCTCTCCAACCATACCGAATCCTCCCTAGGAAATTAGGAAGATGTTCTGCTCGTCCCCCATGGCCAACGGCGACCAGAAGCTGATCGGCATGGCAAGGCAAGCGACAGACAGCGTTAGGGCCCTAAACGGAGGCACCCCCATCCGTTTTCGGGCAAAATAAAGATCCGATTTCTAAGAACTGCGCACAAGTTAAACGCTCCCGAACATTTATGAGCGGCCACAGCGTCGACACCGATTCGGAGGCCGAGGGCAACTCCCGCGAACGTTCCACTGCCATGGCGCAAGGGGCCATCAATATGAATGGTTTAGTCAATACATTTCATTCGTTTATTCAGCATGTCGCTGCGCCACCGCCGCATGTTCGCATGTCCACACAGAAAATGGAAGCCTTCAATGCGGACGGCAGGTTTTCGCTTCGAAAGTCCACCGCGAAGCGCCAGACACCCCTGTTCTCACCGCACAGCACAGTGGGATCGGTGCGGTCTTAAACGCAGCGGCGTCAGAGCATAGCTTCTCCACTCTATCGGCCAGTTTCTCTTTCATCCCAACAGCGGAAGTGGCCTGAGTCACGTGACCGGTCATATGGAAGGCCCTCCCACCGCTTCCACCTCAAAGTCAAAGTTCCTCACAGCGCTACGAATCGGATTACAGCGCGATACGGCGATCTGAAACGGCTCTCAAAGAGCCCGCCGAATACGTAATACAAAGAGCCCAGACTTCGACCTGCCGAATGGGAATGAACTTTTCAGAGCGCTCTGAAACGTTAGAAAGCGACCAGTGGAATATACAATTAATTGAATCCACTGTGCATTCTGAAATAGACCAAGTTGCAACCAGATTTATTCAAACACAAGGCCTTGCAAAGAAGTTCAAATGTTTATATTTATCTTCTATTTCTCCACGCCTTTCCTGGAATTATGAATGTCTCATTGGTAGTGTTTGAACCAATAAAGCCGAAACCATCAGAAGAGCAATCAATCAAATTTGCTTTAAACTGCAAGAGGAAATTTATCTGGCAGGTTATTATCAGTTGCAAAGCTTCAATTAGTCCGCTTTTTTGTTCCGAAGGTAGAGAGCATGTTGCCCGTAGATCGAGCAGGTGCTCC
The DNA here is from genome assembly GCA_037355805.1 of Ixodes ricinus. Taxonomy (NCBI): domain Eukaryota; kingdom Metazoa; phylum Arthropoda; class Arachnida; order Ixodida; family Ixodidae; genus Ixodes; species Ixodes ricinus. Next base: position 25,052 of record JAZHYW010005719.1, read on the forward strand.
ACTGATATCAAAAGAATGTCGCGATGACGCTGAGAACATAAGACGTTGTGAGCGTGCAGACCTACGATGTACACTTTTATTTTCTTACCCAACAGGCGATTCGGTAACGTGCTATGACGTACAATAGGAGTAGTAACACTCCTTCATGCTTGTTTAGACCAGCTGCCAGTTTCTGGAGCAGCTGTGATCCTAATTAGGAATGAGATCCGAAGTTCAGGTTCCATACTCCGGACTCTTTAACAAATTAAGAAATAATAGAAACTAAGAGAGAGGGCGGATGGAGAAAAAGTTTCGATTGGGTGTTTCAACTCATTACGGTCCGTAGGGGCACGTCTGGCTGATACATCCACGGCGAGAGCAATTCTCCGAAGACGTTACAGTTGCTCGACCGCGCGCGCAATAAAAGCCATCACTTTTTGCTCGCAATCTCTCGAACCACGCGTTGCCCAAAGACGTCCAGAGTATTTCTCCGCCAATTTTAAGTTGCTTAATTCAAGCTTTCTTCGTTTCACATTAGGTCCGCCCGCAGTCAACGCTGGGATCGGAAGAGAAACTGAGCAGCGTGAAAAGTGCACCTTCAAAGCGCTTGTCGACCGGTGCGTATGCTATTATCGGCTAATGCTATCATCCACAGAAGGAAGTGCACGATAACGACGCATTCAAGATACGTAACATGTCCAGTCGGTTATGGCACATGCCGGGACGACGGACAAAATACACCAGTGTTAGTTATTGATCAATTCACACGAGAAGTAAATTGTTCTCTTCAGTGTATGAAGTTGATCTTCTCTTGCTGGCGGATCGAGCCGGTTCCCAGCGGATTACAAAAATTTGGTCATTTAAAATGAATGCTGTGGAAGCTCACGCTAGCAAAACGAAAAGAATTCGTGACAAATATTGTTGATGATGATAATAATCCCTGGAGAAAGGGAACCAGGGGACAAATGACAAACACAGATCTCTATACACAGCTAGGCGATTGGCGCGTGACCGAAAAAATCAGCCTGGTCCTGGTATCGAACCTGGGACCTCTCCATTTCCAGTGGAGCTCTGCTAAGAACTGAGCTAACCAGGAGTGTGACGTCAGAAGAGCAAACGGGTTTTATCACCAACAAGGGCGAACGATCTGCATTTTAAGGTTATGAGGATAATGCAAAGGTGCAAGCGAGCTGGAGAAGAATTATGACAATAATCATTGGAGAAGCGGAACTAGGGGGACAAAGGACAAGCACCTATCTCCTAACACAGCTATGTGACTGGTGCGCGACCGAAAAAATCCTCCTTGTCCTGGTGCCGAACCAGGGACCTCTCCACTGCCAGTTGAGCGCTCTACCCGTTTGCTCTACCGACGTCTAACTCCTGGTTAGCTCATCTGGTAGAGCGCTCCACTGGAAATGGGGAGGTCCCTGGTTCGATACCAGGACAAGCCGGATTTGTTCGGTCGCGCACGAGTCACCTGGCTGTGTTCGGGTATTTGCGTTTGTCCTTTGTCCCCTGGTTCCCTATCTCCGGGCGCTATTATCATCATTCTTGTCCAACTCGCTTGCACCCTGGCATTAATTGCATTATCATCACAAGTATGGTGTTGCTTTAGACATTCTGCTCGACTTGCAAGTTATACAATATATAACATCACCCCGCTAGAGAGTGCGGAAAGTTTAAATGTGTGTTTTGGCAGTACGTATATTGTCCGTTTGTTTCTGTAGCTATTTGAATACAGGAGGGTCAGCTTGAAGATTGAACAAACACAAGAGAGGGAACGAACATACCCACCGCTGACCGTCAACTATTACTTTATCAAGCTTCGTTTTTATTCATATATGTTAAGTTTCTTTTTAATGATTTCTTTTCCCATTTAATTGTGTATGTATATACATATAAACACACGAACCAACTATATATATATATATATATATATATATATATATATATATATATATATATATATATATATATATATATATATATATATATATATATATATATATATATATATATATACAACAAATTATACAGGTTTTCGGGAGGCCTAATTTAAAAAAATCATAAAAGCTTCACCTATGCGGTTTGTGCAGGTGAGTTATACGGCCAGGGGGACATAGTATAGGGAACTAATCGTAGCGATCAGTCGGCTAATTAAGTAGTATTTGTGAAGTAACTTTTTAATCGGGGAAAATATACATTGTTCTAGTTGGAAATTTGCTTAGCATCTACTGATTTAGCAGTTTTTGATGACACTTAGCAAGTTTCTAACTGGAACCATATGTATATTTTCACTTATTAAAGTAAATTAACGATTTGTACGTAATTAGCCCACTGATCGTTACGATTAGCCCCCTGTATTATGTACCCCCTGGCAATGTAACTCCCCTTAATAACCCACATAAGTGTAGCTTTAACGGCCTTTTTGAAAAATTAGTCACTCGTAGAAAAAACAGCCCGTGGATATACATTATATATATATATATATATATATATATATATATATATATATATATATATATAGATATAAAGTAATGAAGTCGCACTTCGAAACGTTGTTGGTGTTTTAAAGCATTTAGTGAGTCGACGTTTCGGCCTGCGACAGGCCTTCTTCAAGACTGGTTCCCAAAATCGGTTACAGAGCTGTTTTCGGTTTCCACACCCGGGTCGCGTCACGTGTCAGATCATGTGTAAAAATGCCCAAGTAAAAAACGCTGCTATACTCCGTCCCACTCCACGCCCTGCCGTAGCAGACGCCGCCAACCATCGGAGCCAAACAAAGGCGCGTCAGTTTTCGTGACCCCAGGAACGGATTGCCGTCACGTACGGACGGCGCATTCACGATCACAGTGTTGAATCGGCCCAGATGGCCAGCAACGCAAGCCGCGGAAGGACGTAAAGCCAAACAAAGTACAGACAAAAAAAAGGAATGAAATAAGCGCACACAGTAAATCAACGCCAAAACGCATGGACAAACCCCTGCATAAGAAAAAAAGAAATAAGCGCACACAGTAAATCAACGCCAACGGGCATAGACAAACCGCCTGCATTAAAAAAGCATTGAAAAAAGCGCACACAGTAAACCAAGCAAACGCTCGGCCAAAGCGCATAAACAAATCCCCAGCATGAAAAAAAGGAAAAACACGCAAATTTAACAATGTTAACCACAGTTCCAGAACATTCAAAAGGGAGCAACAGTGGAAAAAGGCCGTTGAAGGTCATTACCCGTTGACTCATCGACAGGTAATACAGACAGGTACACGGAAAAATTTAAGGGTTGTACTAATGGGATTGAATTAGCTACCGTCATTCCGCTACAGGGCGATCAACGTAGATTGCATGCATAGATGACATTATACCGGGATCTTTATTAATACCGGCCCGGATTGAATTAAATTTGTAAAAAAGATACGATTCTCTCTGCTCGCGATCACGGTTGCTTTTGAAATTGAATTGTGAAAATGTAATGTCCAGTTTGTCAAACGTGTGATTGGGTAAAGCCATATGTTTTGAAAGGGGGAGTTTGAGAAATGAATTTACATGCGCCCTGTGATTGTTAAATCTCAATCGGAAAGGTGTGCTGGTTTGGCCCACGTACTGCTTACCGCAGGTGACACACGTCAGGAGGTATGTCACATTACTTGTGCCACAGTTTAAGTTTCCTTGGATTCTGTAGGTGGAATTGGAATTTGTACTCTCTACCGTGGTTTTAGGTGTCACGTGTTGACACACCTCGCAATTTGTTCTTCCACAAGGGTGACTGCCAGTGCTTTCAGTGTAAGTTGTCTTAGACCTAAGAGAGAGAGAGAGAAAGCGAAAACGTAGTGCAGGATGCCGAAATGTATATACGGGGAAAAACGTGCTCGAGATGGTTGTTTGGAGTTTTATAATATATTAGTCATAAAGTTGGTCGACGTTTCGGCCTGAGCCAGACCTTTTTCAAGACTGGTTACATAAGACCGTATATACCTTTCGGCCCTCCTACGCTACTTTTTTCTCTACTTCTACGATGGATGCAGACAACGCTACTTCGAGGTCGATTGTGTGAAAGTTCCCTGCTCATCCCCCCACAACTGCAACTGCAATCATCGGGGATTTACAAGCAAGATACCTGCACTACCACTTCGATCCGGGCCACCATTTCTCACCTGCTTTCATCTCCCAACGCGGTGCATGCATCCTGGAGGGCAAGCATCTTTTGGACACCAATGACCTCGAAACCGCCAGTGTCCGGACGGCGCTTTCCGAGTACCATGGCCTTCTCCAGCACATCCGAGAACAGCATCCCGACATCACGAGCGTGAATGCCACCCTCGTCCTGCTACGCACGCCCAATCGAGGCCGCGGCTCTTCCAACTGGAGGCTAATCGGCGGTTTTAATGCCAAAGTACGGGACTTTAACGCGCCCTAGGCGGGCTATGCCAACAGGCGAGAGGCTCGTTCTTTTTTTATTATTGTTTTTGGCCAACTTCCTGCACGCCTGGTCACGGCAGCCGATGGAGTACACGTGAGCTTCGTCGGCGTGTCCTACCTGGCTTGGAACGTGCATCGGCTGCTCACCCGTTGCCGCCGCCGGAGTACTGACGTTTGGCGTGACCATGCCGCTTCTCGGGAGCACGTGACGGACCCCGGCGCAATCACCTTGTTGGATCTTCAACAGAGAGCCCCTTATTTGAAAGATCGGAAGACAGAGACTGTGCATCCACAGTGTCCTGAGTCAACGCACCAGCCGGACCCTGCATTTTTGGCGGCCACCCGGCCTCCGTGACGCTCGTGCCCTCGGCGGAGGCACCTACTTGCTTGGAGGACGACGCCGGTGGACGCTCTCCCGGACAGAAGAGCCAGATCGTCGAGCCTGCCCCTGAAGCGCGCTACAATCAGCGCAAGCCTTACAGCGAGGCTCTCTGCTCGCAACATGACTGACGGTCTCCACCTAGCACATCACAAGCTCCTCCTGTTTTGAGTGAGATAGCTATTAACGTTTCACCTCACTTTTTTAAAAATTAGGAAGTTAGCGGACACAATGATACGCCACGAGTCACATGCCACATAACTTGAGACTTTCCTCGACGCTCGCATTACTCCCAGGGATTTAAAAAAAAATTTCACCTAGTATGCCAAACCTCTTTCAAAGCGATTTAAAGACAAAAATGGAATTCGGTGCTTACGAATGCTTCTCTTGATTTTGTAAAAAAATAGTTAAAAATCACTGTCAGACAACTTCCACGAATTTTCAAAGGGTTCAAACTAATTTTCTTCGCGCTAACGAACTATCCTGCATGAGACCGCAGCACTAAAATCATTTTAAGTAAAGAAACGTGGGATCATCAGGGAGGTAAGTAATAGTAAACTAGCTAGGGATAATGTTAAATATCCCCCGACGACGGTGAGTGGACGGGACATACATAATAACTCTCATGATTGTAGAAACATAGTTAATTTATTTATTGTAGAGCTAACCCACGACAAAGAGTCGCTCCTATCAAGGGGTTTTAACTTCTGCCAAACCACAGGTCAGTACGACGACTTCACGCTCCTCCAGGACCTCGATAATTTCGCACGAAGCCCTCGGCTTCTGAAATTCTTCTTTGAAAAGCCCCACCAAAGCGCATCTCCTCTGCCTTCGATATCGGTCGGTTGGACTCCCGGTCTCAACAGAGATAGGCATCTAGACCTTCACATCCAAGCGGTTCAAAAGGGACATTGTGTCAGCTTATATCAATCAGCTACCGCACCACTCTAACCTTTGGCTTCCCGAACGCAAGGCGCTCAAGGATCTAGGTAACAGAAAAGATATTATAATCAAACCAGCTCACAAGGGGGTGTTTAGTCTGTGGGAGCCGAGGGTGAAAGACAAGGCAGAGGGCACGTGACAGGCGGTCGGCGGAGAAGTCACGAGCTGGCGCGAGAGAGTGCGAGCAGAGCGAGGCTGAGGCTGGGCAGGAACTTTGGAGCCGGGCTGCCTGGCCTGGCCCATGGCGAACCCCGGAGCGGTCTACCAGTGAGGTCTGGAGCAAGACCGGTGGAAACGGCGAGCCCTGGCCATATGACCTGGGCTGTGAGGATCCCGGGGTGGTTCTGCAGCGAGACTCGGGCATTGATAGCTCGGGACAGTCAGCCTACGCAGCGCTGGCGTGGGAAAGGCGATCCGCAGGCCTGGACACGGACTCCGACTGTGAGCTCTGATCGACGGGTGACAACAAGGGTCGGCGTGCCTGGACTGCCGGTTCTCGACGACGTGCATCCGAGAGGTACAGTAAACCCATTCGCTGTCTTCTCGTTGTTATGTCACTCCTGGGTGACGGGCGGAGCGCACAACGATCGGGCGGCGATTATTAGTAGAGGGACCTCCATAAAGAACCCCACATTAAAATTGCGCATTCAACGTGGGGTCCGTTCGGTATGCCTCTGCTTGTAGTCGTCCCCAGGGAGTCCCGCGGATTTGTTGAGCGGGTTGTTCACTAACGCTAATGATGCCCGTTGAGACAAAGTATGTTGCGACTTGTCTCACAGCAGAGCTCAGCAGGTGTCTCCTCGAATCGAGTACTTAAAGGGCTCGAAGGGCGAGGTTGCGGACGTGCTTTCTCGGGTACCCCAGAATAATGGTTCGCAGGAGACGAGGAGCGCGGTTAAGATGTAAGAGAGTCGTCTTCGGAGGCGGAGGGGAGGCATGGCATGTTCGCTGGAAGGCAGGATAAGGACTGGCAGGAGGGGAAACAGCCTGGACTCATTGCAGGTTTAAGATTTGGGCTTGGGGTGATGCGGTAGGCGAGTAAGCGCTTGTCGAGGCCCGGGGTGCAGATCAGTTTTTGTCAGTGGGTGTCGGAAAGATTGCGGGAATGGCAGTTGACACTGGGAACACTGGCGGACGAGATTGTCAGCGGGTGTCGGGTAAACGTGCGGAAATTGCGGTTGACACCGGGAACGCTGGCAGGCGAGTTAATGAGCACTATGATTTGTAACCGCTGGGCCAAGACGGCTAGTTGCTTCGCGTCACTCCTACAATCCACGAAGGGCAGAGGGACGACTCTCCATTGAGGGGGTCGTTTCAAGAAAGCTACGAAATTATTTATATGATTCTTTCTCGACTTCACATTGGCCGGTCGTGGCATTGACAGCAAGACTTTTAATAAGTTATGTCGCGTCACGACCTGGCCGGGGATGAGGCGGTAGACATTTCGGTGGCTTGTAGCTGTCTGGATTCCCTTGAGGCGTGAAAGACTCATGCGGGCTTGCTCGCTGAGCTGCCGCCCTCTCCGAGGACCGATCAGTCTCTAGAGCTCGTCTGCACGTGGACGGAACGGGACGCTGGCGCTAACATCGAGTAGCAGATGGTATATGTAGCCGTTGCGGAACGCGGGTATGGTATATGGAAATCCCGACACAGGCTTTGGATCCCTGCGCTTCCGCAAAAGATGGACTAGGTTTACACCATCGTTACCTGTTCTGAAGGAAACTCAAGCTTTGAGCAACGCAGCTAGTGGTTTTACCGCATCGCTTGCTCCGAGGTCAGAAGGGCACCCGGGGTATAAAGATGCGAGCGTCGTGTCTTACTTCTAGGCTTACTCGGCGAGATGCAAACCAGAAGGCTTGCCGGGTTCACATCGCTGACTTGAAAGAATACTACCGTTGTCGCGATGGGGAAGACGTATAACATGAGGTTCCGGTAGGACACAAGAAATCCCCTGTTCTTGGCGACCCAGGAGCGAGCTCTGGAATGCGGACTTGCTGTGTTAGCCGCATGATACACGAACCTGTCGGCAAGCAATTTGGCGGTGGAGACTATGGCCACTGCCACAATCTGCGGCAGATAATTTGTTCGTTATGTGTTGTTCTAACACTTTGTTCTGCGCAGAATGGCTGCTTGGAAAGACGGCCATAAACGGCGTAACCCAGGAAGCCCACCGGGAGGGAAGACGGGCCCATTCGTTTTCCCTAGTGGTCAGGGTGGCTGACAGTTGTTCGGCATGACGAACAGTTCAGGCGGGCAGTTCTAAGCCCGCTGCGACCTCTAAGCGGAACGGGGCAGGTCCGTACGCGTCGGCCGGACCAGCTTAGAGCAGGCCCCCTGCTGCATCGCGGTGAGTGGGACAGCGAGCGACAGACAGGTCGGCATTGTCTGCCGGCTTCGCTAGCCACCACCACCTACGCCGCTTTCGGACTCAGCAACGTGGCCACTCCGGCAAGAGCAACAGCGGCCGCCCATGAAGCCAAGCGGCTTTCTGAGGCCCATGAAGTCCCCCGAAGTCCGAGCCTTGAGGAGGGGGAGGGTGTGGGAGCCGAGGGTGAAAGACGAGGCAGAGGGCACGTGACAGGAGGTCGGCGGAGAAGTCCCGAGCTGGCGCGAGAGAGTGCGAGCGGAGCGAGGCTGAAGCTGGGTAGGAACGTCGGAGCCGGGCTGCCTGGCCTGGCCCATGGCGAACCCCGGAGCGGTCCACCAGCGAGATCTGGAGCAAGACCGGTGGAAACGGCGAGCCCTGGCCATATGACCTGGGCTATGACGATCCCGGGTGGTTCTGCAGCGAGACTCCGGCATTGATAGCTCGGGACAGTCAGCCTACGCAGCGCCGGCGTGGGAAAGGCGATCCGCAGGCCTGGACACGGACTCCGACTGTGAGCTCTGATCGACGGGTGACAACAAGGGTCGGCGTGCCTGGACTGCCGGTTCTCAACGACGGGCATCCGAGAGGTACAGTAAACCCATTCGCTGTCTTCTCGTTGTTATGTCACTCCCTGGGTGACGGGTGGAGCGCATAACGACCGGGCGGCGATTATTAGTAGTGGGATCTCCATAAAGAACCCCACAAGTCATACTCAGCATCTCGGATTACATAAAGGAAGGATATAGACAACTAAACGATGCCAAATTCCACCGTCACTTAAACAACAATCCATCTAGTCAACATGCCGAATTTATACACGAGCGACTTATCCAGCTAGAGAGACAAGGTGAAATTAGCAACGAAACTTTAGGGGGACTAACTGCTAAACACGCAGTACCTGGGCGCTTCTGCATGTTACCTAAAATACACGAAGAAGGGAATCCCGGCCGCCCCATTATATCGGGCGCTGGAACACGCACCAAGCCGATTTCTAGTTTTGTTGATAACCTCATCAGACACATCCCGCCTACCTTCCCGTCGTACATTCGTGACACGACTCCCGTTCTCAAAGAAAAGTCGAAAATAAAATACCAAAGGACGCTTTCTTAGTCACAATAGATGTAAGTGCTCTGTACACCAATATTCCCCATAAAGACGGCTTAGAGCCACTTGTGAGGGCATATGAAACCCACAGGAGGGATAACTTCCCGGAGGGCCACTTTCTGGCTACCCTTTCGAACCTGGTCCTTGAGCTAAATAGTTTTGAATTTGACGGATTATTTTTCCTTCAAACTAGAGGTACCGCAATGATAAAAAAATGGCCCCGAACATTCCAAATATATCCATGGAAGACCTGGAATCAACTTTTCTTGCATCCTGACCGTTCCAACCGATTTTCTACAAAAGGTATATTGACGACATATTTTTTATCTGGTCACATGGAGAAAATGAGCTTCTCAAGTTTATGGCAGATTTTAACTCCGCGCACCCTTACATTCGCTTCACACAAAGTTACTCGAAAACTGACATTAATTTCTTAGACGTTAGAATAATAATTAAGGAGACAACTCTGGTCACTCAACTGTATCGAAGGCCAAAAGACAGCCAGAAATATTTGCACTGCGACAGTTGTCATCCTCAACCTTGCAGAACTAGTATTCCGTACAGCAAGGTTTAAACGTGCATGTTCTAATAATAATGATTTTGACTCCAACCTATTCAATTAAGACAGGTTTTAAAAGAACAGAAGTACCGAGACAAAACCATAAATGACGCAACTAGGGAGACTCGTCGCCTTTGATCGCGACCTCCTGCTAGGCGACAGTGGTCCCCAGGCGGAAATAAAGCCCACAGTTTAAGCCTCGTGAGCTTCAGCAATAAGTCTACGAGATAGTCGCCACCATATTAAGTAAACATATTAATATTTTACAACAGAGCTGAACGCATCGCGAAAGTTATTACTACAATCCCCCGTAGGGTGTACAGACGCTCGCGCAACATTAAGGATTCCATAGTTAGTGCCAAGACAACTGTTACTGAAAGCACTGGGAGTCGGCCATGCGGAAAGTCACAATGTGGTGTCTGTCACACGTAACACCGAGAAATTCCGTAGAAATTACAAACTCCAACTTCACCTACGAAATGTATGGCAACTTGAACTGGGACACCAGTAATTTAGCCTATCTTTTACAATGCAGCTTTTGCGGTGTGCAGTACGTGGGCCAGACAGAGACGCCTTTCCGATTGATGTTCAATAATCACAGCACACTTGCAAAATCAATCCCCACACTCTTCCTTTCAAAACATGTTATCATTCCAAAACATTCATTCGATAAGCTCGGAGTTACATTTTTAGTCTGGTTTCAAAAGTAACCGAGATCGCAAACAAGGAGAATCGTACCTTATTAACAAGTTGGACACTATCAAAGCAGGGATCAATAAACATCCCGGCATTAGGTCGTCCATTCACGCCGTAAACATACCCGATCCTCCAGCATTTGCGTGAGCGTACACATTCCAAAAGCTATAAGCTATCCACGCTTCATTGCACTTAGAGGCCGTTCAATAATATTTCAAACTGAACAAGCAGCTCGTGACGTTGTCTCAAATTCTATAAAAATTTTTTTTGTGGTTTTGCGCTTACTGATCTTGGCCTTTCCGAGCATTTGGCGCCTGCTGTTTTTTGGCTGCCTCTCCGTTTTCGTTCAGTCAGATTCTCCAGTGTCGTACGGGTCTTTTCTCCCCGGCAATGTTTACGCTGGGGGCTTATCCTTGGTGCTAGGCCCCAAATAATCGGCTTTTGTGGCAATAACTGTGTCGAGTTTATCGTGGGGCTCTTGAAGGAGCCCAGGTGTTTTCAATTAGCATGATCTCTTGACGTCGTGGGCCACGTGATGTACCCAATGTGTCATTATTTTGCCTCATGTAACCAGTCTTGAAAAAGATCTGTCTCTATATATATATATATATATATATATATATATATATATATATATATATATATATATATATATATATATATATATATATATATATATAATACATATATATATATATATATATATATATATATATATATATATATATATATATATATATATAAGTCAAAGTTGCGTACTGCCGGAGTTACTAATAGGAAATTTATTACGACATTTCGAGCGGGGACCGCAACTTTTCCTTATTAACCTTTCGCGGTCCATTGTTTTTATATTTACCTTACTTCACCTTCTTGTGTGTATGTGTTCGTGTGTGTGTGCATATGTATGTGTATAAAATACCACAAAGGAAAAAAAGATAAACAAAAGATTAAACGGATATGGATAAGGACGAAGAAATAAAGTAGCAATTTATGTTCAGCGGTGTGTAGTTTCGTTCTCTCTTTTTATTTGTATAATGTTCAAGCTGCGCTCCCTGTGTTCACCTGTACAAACTAGCTCGACTAAACGATGTTATTCAGCTATTTCAAGTTTTGGGATCGTCTTAAAGAGCAGTGTTTTGAAACATTGTGTGCTTCTGAGTTTTTTATTGGTTTGCAGTCTTAGGTTTAACAATATCGAATAAATACAATGCTTCGGGGAATAAAGCCTGGGTATTTTGGAAGTGTGTTTAGTTTTAATAGTCCAAAAACGCTTTTCTTTTCAGAGCCTTTTCACAAAGGGTGCCCTTTTGATGAGGAACAATGCGTACGATATTGCACGACTCTGGGATGGGATGCCGCTTATTGCAAAGGACCCCGCGAGTCCAGTTTTTGTGAATGCTTGCATCAGAGATTTAAGGAATAACCATTCGCTAAAACTTTTGATCTGCGAAAAAAAAAATTATAATCTTTGTTTTAAAATTAGAAGAAAAATAAAAGCACTCACCCGACCACAGTCGAGAGGCAATATTCGCGACTCAAACTGTATATAAAAACGCCACTAGTTTTTTTTTTTCAAAATGGCGGTCGAAGATGCGTGATGTTATACCTCGGTAGCCTCGATTCCATTTTAGGGTGAATATATTGTTTATAGAACTCAAGAACGTTTAAATACTCTAGGACCCGGCATAACGCCGTGATGAGTGACGATTAAAAAAAAAAAAAAACACCACTCAATCCAGATTTTTTTTGCGCACCTACACTGACTTCAATGCTATCGTCATCTGCTGGCCGCTCTGTCAGCTACGTTAGAATTAAAGGGGCACAGCGAGGTCTAAATCTTTTTCTTTTTTTTTATTATTCGAGACGATTGAAAACGATGCTAGAATTTACCCCCAAAGTTCAAAACTTAGAAGCTCAGTATTTGTAAAAAAAAAAAAAAAAAGCTTTCTTATAGCCGAATTTAAAATTTCCGCGCCATCCGCGCCTCTGTAGTAACGTCAAATATTTTCTCGTCCTGCAACTCGAGTTTCTCTGACGCCTCCGAACCGACCGAAAGTATCGTGTTCGCCAGCGTCCCGCAATCAACCGCTTGCGTGCCGCCTATCACTGTGAGCTGACGACGCTTTAATTTCGAGTTTGAAGTTCTTTAGGGCTCTTTCAGCGATCTCAGATATTTTGGAACGGTGTGAGGTGGAAAAGAACGCGCAGTGGACTTTTGTGAGCGACGTGAGGTGCCACGCCGCGCCGGTTCTGCCTGAAAGGCTGCCCCGTCGGAGTCACAACCGACACTGCGGTACACAGGCGCTAAACCCAGTTGTTTGGACCGTTTGACGATTTCCATTTCGAAGTCTGAGAGGTCTTCGGGCACCTAAACAAGAGAACTTTGTTCGGTTCACCGAGTTACCTATGATCTTCAGTGCTACACGTGTCGAGCGCCGCCATGTTTTCCGAGGGAGGATAAAAAGCCAAGAGGCGACATCATTCCGGACTCCGATTTTCGGCAATCAAAAAGAAAAAAAAAGGCCTTAGTGCGCTTACAATTGCGTTAAATAAACATGTTTCCCGAATACCGTAACTAAATAATATAAAAATGTCGCATACAAAGCTTCTAAATTTCATAATCTTTGACGTCACAAGTAAAAAAATAAGCGAGGAGGTGAGAAGCGGCAGAGAAAAACGCCAAAAAGAAAAAGGCGCGCGCGCGCGTGGGAATTTTCTTTTTGCGTTGTGGTATTTCCTTGTGCTTCTTGACTACAACGTGCTACATTTTAAACGAAAAAAAAAACAATTGAGGGGTGTTAGTGCCCCTTTAAACTACAGTGTAAGAAAATGTCACTTCACTGAAAATTTTCCAGGCAAATGCGTTGCCAACATTTTCTTTGTTATCTAGAAAATAAACTGATCATTTCCGTTGCTTCGAAAACGGATAGTTCATAAAATGAAGACAAGTATTTCATGAGGTGTGTAACAGTCCGTAATAGTCATTATGGACAACCGATCTACAAGGTGACGGGTGATGTCTGTCTCCTTTTCCATATGCATATCACGGACAACATCCGTTAAATTGTTAAATTTTTTATCGTAAATAAGGGTGCACTATTATGTTCACTCTTTCCTCCGACTCAAGGCAAGGCTTCTAACACATTGAGCGGCTTTAAGAAATCCGGACTCGTCTCTTGGGCTGTGAATACAAGAAAAAAAGCGTGAACGATTGTGTCAGAGCTTGCATTTTGTACAGTTCCGTATCTGAACTGGGTATTGTGCGAACCTCTAATACCTCAAGATGTTATACTTGATATAGAAGGAGCGTGCAAACTGTACAACTCACGAAAGGGATTTTGTATGTGTGAGGTACATTAGGTTCCTAATATAAAAAGTAAATTAATATATAGTCTCCTGACAGTACCCTCAATAGAGGCAAGCCTGACTGAACTTAATGGCAGAGGCATTTTGCGCAGCTTCGTCACTTGTTACACCGGCCATGCAGATTATCGCTTGTCCCGCTGGCCTTTTTCCGATCTTCATGAAAATGGCTAGAGATAGTGAGCAAAGCAACAAAAAATAATGAGCATTAAAATTATATGCTAACATAGGAAAACAACTTGCTGTCACATCAGCAGAAATTTAAAAAAAAATTGCCAAACGATAAATCACTAACACTGTGTAAGTCGAGCGAAGATCGACGGTGCGTGGGTGTGCTGCTACTTGACGAGTAGTGATCAATGTACCGCGTGCCCGGCAATAAAGGGAAGACGAAAGAAAGGCTGCGAAACGGGATCGTCGCGGTGCGTTCGAGTGGCCAAGCCAGGACGTGGATGAGAACTGCAAGGATTCTAGACCCGGGTTCTGCAAGAGTTCTTCGAGCACGAGCACTTTTAACAAGACCTCGCTACCCGAAGCGGCGACCCGGAGATTGAAAGCAACGAAGACGCAACGCCGTCCATTCGAGCTCGTCCATTGCCTCTTATAAGCCACCTTTGCCCCGCGATATATGAGCAATACGCAACGAACACTGATAAATAGTCCATAGAACTATAACCAGCCATTATTTCAATGCTTTAAAGCCTGAAATTTTGTACATTCATTCACGGTGGTTTTTTCGCAGCACTTTTATTTTCTAATATAACTTGATTTTCTACTTCAGGCAGAAAGATTTAAACGGCTGCGTCTTTTTTATTCTCAGAATTAGTTCGAGAACATGTTTGAAAATTGGCGTCCGCGACAGCGCGAGGTGGTTTGAATCTACTGGTTTAGAGCAGTAGAGATGGATACAAATGAAATAATATTTCTGGGCGAAGCGTTGGGACTCGAGGAGAGTACTCACGCAAATGGGCGCGCGAACGCGATGTGAAGTTAGCGGATAGAGAAGGGACAAAAGAATGACTAGACGCCGAGTGTGCGTTGGATCTTCTTGAAGAGCAAACTCTCCAGCTAAAACTTTGTTCGGCAGAAGCTGGGCTAATAATAACCGAAACGGCCACGGGTGTCAGTGAAACAGGTCCAGAACCGGCGTTCGCAATCAGCCCGTAAGCTAATCCCAGCATGTGACGGCAAAGACGATTATTTGGACGCTGTCCTCAAACTGTTCGACCATATAACCGTGGCATACAGCTGTCAAAAAAGGGCCACAACTTTGCGTATCCGTCTAGGCGGAGAGGCACTAAATGTTTGGGAACGATTATCCCCGGAAAATTCACTGAAACATTACCAGGCCAAACTCGCGTTACTCCAACGCTTTCGCTTCACAGCGGAGGCTACCTTGAGACGTTTCGCGTTTGCAAATCCCTAGACAGTGAAACTGGAACACAGTAAGCCGGGCGACTCTAGTTTATTTTTACCGCGGGGTGGAAATCTCTGATACGGACGCAAACCTCTGGGGTATACGAGACTTTGTTGACGCAGAACAGGTCTTCAATATCTGGGACAGCCAGTTGGCCTTGTTTTTGCGACACAAGAACTGCAAAACGCTCTGCGCAATTGCTGAGGCGGCAGGACAATGGACCTTTTCCGAGAAGCGTTCTGCGCACGCGCGAGCGCCCGATGCCAAGCGGCGGAAGTTGGCACCAAAAATCGAGGAAATTCGGAAGGAGGCTGTGGATCAGCGAGTAGAAAACGTAATTGCAGCATACATATAATTGTGTTACGCAAAAAAAGAAAGCGGACGGAAGGAATAACACGACGTTTAAGTGGACGCCACGGATGCCCCACTCGGACGTCGCGTTGGGCACGCCCCGCTGCTCAGAGAACGAAGAAACTGGTAGCGTAGCTCCCATTATCGATTGGTAACGCAGGTAGGTCCCTTCCTCGATTTTTAGTTCGTGCAGCCACCGCCTGGTGCCGTCGGTATGTGAAAAAGGTCCATTATCTCGAGGCGCAACGTCAGAGAAACTTTGTCTTTCACGAAAACGCCGGAGTCAGAGAATTTGAAAGACTAAAGTGTAGAAGCCATCATTAGACTCAAAGTCTCGTTTGTGACACAAAAGGGCACCTAAGCATTTGGCTGCAGCTAAACGGCCACACATCTGTTATGTGTCAACTTCCTGTAGGCAAGGCAATTATTTGAAGATATGTAGGAAGCAGAGCAACGGTCTAACAAAGACTTTTTCATGGGTATCCCTAAGAACTCGCGCAATGTTTTGCAACAAGCCGGGAGTCACAAAGGTAAGAATGAAAGTGCTGCCAAAGAGGTTGCTGAAGTTGAACGAGAATGGACGGCCGAAACATTCGACATGCCGGTCGTGGAAGGTTAACTGTCCGGACAGGGTGTTTCGGTTCTAAGAGACACCGGCGGCAACACTTTGATTGTGCGGCGCTCGCTTGTCCCGGAGGCAACACTTACAGGATCGAACGCTACCCTTCTGTTAGTAGAAGGCTCTAAATTAAAAGTTTCAACAGCCAAAGTCGCCACCGCGTCCCCATAATTTAAGGCGACCACAATGTTGAAATCTCTAGAAGCTCCGCTTTATGACGTCATGGTGGGAAATGTTCCCGGCTCACACGGGACCACTAGTCTCGATCCACACTGAAGGGTTCATAAAAGATTGCTGAACTTCCGACGCGTAGCGTCAAAGTCATCGATAAGACAGAAGGTCATGCTCCAGCCTTAGTTTTGGCGGGAACAAGTTCCCCTGCGGAACGGCCAAAGAGTTCTGTTGTCGACACCGGTTTTATAAAAATGACAAAGAAGACATTTCAAGAAGAATAAGGAAAAGATGCAACTTGACAAGGTTGCTGGGGAAAAGTGGGAAAGATGTTTCCTGGCAAGCGCGGCACCTCATATATATTTACAGTAGAAAAGGGAGTCTTGTCCCACCGTTATCAGCCGTCGCCGGGCAAGATCTTAAAACAGGTGATGCTGCCTAACATTCTGCGGAATCAAGCATGTGACCTTACCCACACAAGCCGCATGGCAAGACAGCAAGGTGTGAAGAAGACCATCGACCGTCTCCTTGAAGCATGTTTTTTGGCGATGCATACAGAACGAGGTCCGAAGTTTTGTAATGTCATGCGGCGCCCTGCCAGAAGACCTTTCCCAAAGGTAAGTTGGTCATCGTCCCGCTTGGTTACATGCCCTTAATCGACACGCCATTGGAACGCGTCGCCGTAGACATTGTTATAGTCGGTTACAAGTCAAGAAGGTAGGAGAAGCTCCTCCCATAATCGTGATGCGACCGTTTGAAATCCATCCGCAGTCGAAAGAATAGTTCCCTGGAAACACCCCTTGTTCCGCTTCAATGAATAGATAATGGCTACAGAGTGATGCCAACTTGTCTCCGCCCCCCCCCCCCCTTTCTTTTTTTAAGAAAGCGACCTTTGTATTCATCGGAGAGGAAACCGAGCCCCTGAAAGTGGCCTTTGTATCCATCGAAGGGGAAGCTAATCTCCCAAAGTCGTTTTTGTTTCCATCGGAAACAAAAACGACTTCTAATCTCCCTCTCGTGGCTTCCACAACGCTAAGTCAAGGTCGAAAGATAAAGCAAATATTCAAAGCAAGGCAAAACCCTCTCCCGCGTTGGCCACGACGTCACGGAAACGATGGGACGCTATTGGATGGGGAGGTGGCGGAGGGATATATGATTCCCTTTGAGGGGCATTTGCCGCTACCTTCTTGACTTGTAACCTACTATAGTCCGCTGTCGTCAACCTCAAGCAAAGGCAATCACTACATTCTCACGTTAGTCGACTTTGCCACACGTTATCCGGAAGTCGTAGAATTGCCGGCAATACACACTGGCAATAGTGGCAGAAGGTCTCGTAGAGATATCTTCTCGTTTAGGGTTTCCTCACAATAATATTTGCGATCGGGGCGCATGTTTCACTTCTGAAATAATGAGAGAGGTCAACAATCTGTTGGTCTTCAGACGAATCACCAATACTCTCTACCATCAGATGTGCAATGGGATGGTTGAGCGATTTTAAGGTACCTTAAAACAAATATTACTAAGTCATGAGCACCCTAGATCTTGTGATAGGTATCTCGCACCACTTTTCTTTGCGTTTAGGAAGGAGCCACAAGCGAGCTATGGGTTTTTCCGTTTGAGCTAATCTACGGATGTCATTTGCGGGGCCAGCTTACGGTCCTCAAGGAACAATAGGCAGACCAGCAGTTCAGCGACGAAGACCACGAATGGTTACGCCCTCAATCAAGGGAGCGACTTGAGAAAACTTTGGAACTATTGCATCGAAATTTAGTGGAAGCACGAAAGATGCAAAAAAAGTACAATAACAAGAACAGCAAACGCCGACGACCAAGAGTTGGATATCGTGCACTCATTCTTCTCCCGACAAGCCTCAACAAGCTTCTTATGCATTGGAAAGATACTTTTCCCCTAACAAACAAGACCCATGAGCTTGATTTCTGGTTGGACCTTAGGCCATACCACGACATGGTTTTACATCAATAGGTAAAACGAGATGAAGAGCGTCACAAAGGGGAACCCGTTCATATTTTGTACTTATTTGTTGTAGGGGATGTAGACTCAGATACTCAGCTGCCAACCTTCAACGCGAAACAAAGTTACGAGTTTACAGCTGTGATGGTAGCCGTTAACCTGAAAAATGATCAGCGGACTGAGGTTCGTGGTCTTTTGAAGTCGTATAAGGGCATGTTTTCGGAAGTCACAGGGAAGACAAATCTCATGAAGTGTCGGTTGCATCTGACAACCTCCCACGGCCCGTTTATTCGAAGCGCTAACCACGGCTGAAGTTAGCAGCAGTACCTGAGGAGAGGGATTTTGAAATCACGTGAAAGCTTGATAGGGATGCGGGGGAAACATGGCGGTGCCCCGGTAAGTGAGCGCCGCTCGCTTCCGAACTAATATGTCGTTGTAGCTGCAATATCGGGCGCGTTAGTCAGCAACGAATGGTGCAGGAGGCTTTCGCTTTGCCTTACCTCACTTAAATCACAAAGCATGAGCAATGATCTCGCCGCATTTTTAGACAGTCTTTAGATTTGACCATTCCCAAGCCTAAATGAACGCGATAATTGTCGGCGTGGCAACGTCTTTGGAAAGTGGATTGCCTTGACTCAATCGGCCGGGTATTGATAGCCCACAAAAGCAGACAGCATCCCCATAGACCTTTTTTTAATTAACCAAGCATCGAGGAGAACGCTGAAAGTATAATTTTACGGTCCGCGCGCGAGCTGGCCTTCCTCTTATAAAAAAGTCGAAGTAAATAATCATAATAGGGCTTTTACGAACGCGCGTGCCAGGCAAACTTAGTTTTATACTTTTTGCTTTACAACAATTACTACTGCCGACGCCAGCACGTGCAACATGCGTAACTACACTCGTAGCATGCACCTCGGTGCTTGTAGAATTTGGAAAAAATATCTATTGGGACGCGGTCGATCTGCTTTTGTTTGCTATCAATTAGCGGCGAGATGTTACGGTGGCGCCCTCGCTTGGTTTCCTCTCGTGACGTCATGACCTTGCGAACAACAAGTTCGGTGGTGTTTGTAATGAGCATGTTGGAAGCTTGAAATCATAGCGCTCTGAAACCAACTTTGCCAACACCGTCAAAATTGAAGTTCATACATTCCTCTTATTTCCGTCGATGAGAAATCCTTTGCTGACGTCATAGTCAGCGTTCGGCCAATCGTGGTAGGCCGACCACAGCGACGCTTTCGATCGCGCACGTCTGCCAATACCCGGCCGATTTAGTCCAGGCAATCAATTTTCCAAAGACGTTGACATGCCGACAATTATCGCGTTCATTAAGGCTTAGCAATGGCCAAAATCGAAAGATCTATTTAAAAAATTCGGCGAGGTCAT
This sequence comes from Ixodes ricinus, assembly GCA_037355805.1. Lineage (NCBI taxonomy): Eukaryota > Metazoa > Arthropoda > Arachnida > Ixodida > Ixodidae > Ixodes > Ixodes ricinus. Next base: position 44,770 of record JAZHYW010005719.1, read on the forward strand.
TGCTCATGCTTTGCGATTTAAGTGAGGTAAGGCAAAGCGAAAGCCTCCTGCACCTTTCGGTGCTGACTAACGTGCCCGATATTGCAGCTAAAACGACATATTTCTTTTTAAACCGAGCGGCGCTCACTCACCGGGGCACCGCCATGTTTCCCCACATCCCTGCCGAGTCAGTCACGTGATTTCAAAATCCCTCTTCTAAATACTACGGCTAACTTTGGCCGCGGTTAGCGCTTTGAGCAAACGTGCCCTGAATACACTCTTCCTTTAAGAGCTCAGCTCTTAGGCGCCCGTTTCCGTGTTTCGCGGAGTCGGTGTCGGCGTAACCGCACTAAATTTAGTGGGAAAATCAACGTCACGTGGCTTCAACATCAATTCAATTCCCCGCTAAATCTAGCGGGGGAATTCAGTTTCTCTGCTAGATTTAGCGGGAAAATAGGCTCCACGCTACCTAAACACCAATTCAGCCCCCCGCTACGTGGCCTCAACACCATTTCAATTCCCAGCTAAATTTAGCAGGGAACTGCATTCTCTACGCTAGATTTAGCGGATAAATTCAGTTTCTCCACCAGGTTTAGCGGAAAAATTGACGTCACGTGACCTCAACACCAATTCTATTCCCCGCTAAACTTAGCGGGAAATCCAATTGGTGTTGAGGTCACGTGACGTCCATTTTCCCGCTAAATCTAGCAGAGAAATTGGATTTATTCATTGCTGACGTGACAGAGTCATGTGACTTTATTTTCCCTGCTTAATGTATCGGGGAAACTGAATCGGAGGAGGAGGGGAGGAGGGAAGGAGGGGAGGAGGAAATGGTATGGAGGAAGAGGAGGAAAGGTATGGAGGGGGAGGAGGGGCAGACCCTTCCCTTCGTGCCCCCATCTCCTCCTCCTCAGCAGCTGCTCTCTATTTCGCATTACAGAGATTTGTAAACTTTCATTTTTTTGCAATGAAGGACTAAGTGGAAAAAGTGGTAGACAAGATGTTGAAGATGCGGTTCATCGAACTCTCACGCTTACCTTACAACTCGGTTCTGAAAGCTGGGACAAAAGACGACAATACCTATCGAGCCTGTATTGATTTTTGTCGCATGAATCACTTCCTAATCTCAGACTCGCACCCCATTCCGAGGAACGACACGGTGTTTGCAAAGGTCGGAACCAAAATGGTTTTCTCAAAGTGTGACCGCACCAACTGATACTGGAAGGTTCCAGTGGATGAAGGGTCATGGCATAAAACGGCTTTTTAACACAATCTAGTCATCATAACATTTTTGGTAATAAAAAAAGGCGAAAGTAGAGTTTTGGCCTTTGAATGAAGAAGCAAACGCACAAGGAAGAAGTCTGCACTAAAACATTGTTGGTGGTCAGCTGTTTGTCCTCTCCTGTCCTTTCTTTACTCGTGTTTAAGTATTATTCTAAAGTTCAAGCTGATATATTCTAACGTGTACAATACGCTCAACACTTAACCGTTATTCATACAACTGCAATTTAATAGGAGGAAACATGAAGGCAGCAAAACCCCCGAACAATCGGGAGCGTGGTTTGTGGTGACGTGGGTGTAGTGGATTGTAAAAATTAAATAGCGCAAAGGTTAGACAAAGGACAAGAGACAGAACATGTAGGCAGGACACGAGCGAGCTCACAACTGGCGTTCTAATAGAAAATAAGTGAGTTAGCGCGTGTCCTGTCTACATGTTCTGCCTCTTGTCCTTTGTCTAACCTTTGCGCTATTTAATTTTTACATCGAGGCATATCCAACTAGCCCACCTCAATATCCTTGTGTAGTGGATTGTTCGGGTGTTTCGCCGTCTTCATGTTTTTTGTTTGTTTTTGTTTTCTATTAAATTTTAGTTATATGTGAATGTCTTGTTTGTCTGTATCTTCTACTGGGCTGACGTTTTATGCACTGTTTTTCTCGTTTTAACGGCCCATATATTTTCATCCTGCAATGGAAGCACAAATATGTCTTATTTTCAAACTCACTGCGTAATATTACGAAATCATATATATCAAATACATTTTATTGAATATATAAAAGTACATCCAAGCTCATTGTGTGTATCCGTGTGTGTTCTTCTTATATCTTGCATGAACGCTCTTCAACACCGTTATTAATCGGCATTTTTCCCGGTACCAAGCCGTCGCTTCAGGGATAGCCAGTTCTGGATGTACCATCGGGGGTTTGATCTTCCCACCGGTGATTCAGCTCCTTTTTGACGAGATTAACTGATTTAAGGGAGGGTTGTTATTATGCGGAGCCGTCGCACTGCAGTCTATTTGTGGTACCCTTTTGTATAGGCTGCCGCCAGGGAGGGAACAATACTTTTTCAAGTGCAGTCATTGGAGTTACGTCTAAAACAGATTACATGAATGAGAAAAAACGCCTGAGAACTTTCAATTAGACCTTTTCGGGGCGTAGAGACCAAGTTTACTCCATTTGGGGAAGGTGGCTCAGCATCCAAGGCCGGAATTGGAAAAGAAAGGAATGAGATGCCACTAAAACGTAATGATTTACTCAGTCATCAGTTGCGAGCACACAGACTGAGTGACATTGTGTGCCGAAAGGAAACGAACGTCACGAACACAAAGCAAAAAAAGAGACAAATTGGCCCAAAAAAGGTAACCCTACCCTCGTTTCTTAAGATTCCGATGTTTTATCTGATTGCTTTCTCCTACGGGCAAGCCCTCCTCAACATGTCGACTTACCTTACACTCATCGTGGGATACGGAACAGAGAGGAACCTATCCAAGTGGAATGCCGTTCTTCTTCTCGTGTTTTACGGAATGGGAGATCTCGCGTCCAGGTTGGGGTCTGGGTGGATCACAAAAAAGAAATGCATCAAGAGGAGCACCACGATGAGTCTGCATTTTTTTTTCTCTGGGCTGTTTCTCTTGCTTGCTTCAACCGACCTGTACCCCTTTCAGACTGTGTCCTCTGTTATCGCGGGCTGGAGCAACGGCGCCATTTCGACTTTAGTTCCCGTCTTTGTCATGGATCTTGTTTACGCCCAAGAATTCAGTTTTTGTTTGGGACTGTTGACACTGACTGCCGTAATACCTCTCTGCACTAGACCGGCGATTATTGGTAAGTCTGCGCAAACTTTCTGCAATCTAGTCAAAAAAAAAATATTGGAACAGAGCGAAGTTTAAAGGTTCACTGGTGAAAAAGCAGACTTGGACCCTTACTTGATGACAGAAAGTATGACATCGGTAGTTAAAGGGACGTTCAACCCGCATAATTCTGACCATTTAAAAGTCGCTTGATAGAAAGAGAATTGCTAAGCTGGTGAGAATAAGGTGTGCTAGTGTATTAACAGGTAGCATGTACCTTTCTTTATTGTTAATTTGGCATACATTGACGCGATCGATTATTATAAAGAATACCCGCTCTAATTAAATCAAAACAATATTCAAAAAGCAAGTAATCTTACCGATAACACCACATACTCTAACTGACTGGAGTAGGGTTTCACAAACTAGACCCATAATTCGAAAATATTTTTGTGTAAATAAAAAGAAACATAACTTTAAGTTATGTCAATTTGTACCGTTTTTGACCAGGAGTTTTCAGAGACACCCTAGAAGGCTACCAATGCATGCTATTCTTTCTGTCAGCCTGCCTGGCCCTGAGCGCATTACTCTGGATGTAGGTCTTTGTGAAAGAACGATGGCGAGTACGCAACTTGGACCAAGGCTACTGCAATCGAGAGACGGCATGATAAGTAACCACCAACAGTCGTCTGCGAACCTTCGTCCGATGCCACCTGTGACTTCTGAAAGAATCTCTTGAGTAAACTCACATCTGCACTGTTTATATATGTGGTACGGTTTTCGTAGCCTTAAAGTAAGTAGTAATGGCACTTGATGAGCATATTAATGTTCAGTTGGTTTGAGAAAGCACCTATCACAGCTCCGTGTACAAGTAGCCTGCTCTCTAATTTTTTGGGGATACGACAGACGTCTCAAGACCATGGTCTGCATATGTCGTTTGAGCGGGCCATTCGTGTGCTCTAAAAATGAGGACCAGTTTTATTTTCAAACTCCAAGGAACTTGGTCAAAGAATTAAGAATCATGGAAAGTGCATTAACGCACACAACATTTAGGCACATACCACTTCTCCATTTAATCAAATATTGTGGCGTGCCGTAAGCTTTTGGGTGACCTCATCAAAGAAAGTTACCGACTGTGTTCTCAAATACTCTTTACACGTTCCACAAGACCGTCAGTCTCTACAGGTGTTCTTTCCTGACCCCCATCACTATGGACATCTGTTCGTCCTTTCCGAAACTTGATTCATTTCCTCCATACGCACTCCCCGTCTATGGCGGCTAACATTCTTGTTGATGCGTGATGGAGCGACCGTGATCCCAGGTGGCAACCTTGTTAAAGGAAGACTCATAATAACGCGGCGTTAAGTGATGAAGTACATACAGTGGGTATCCAACTTTCGCATATACTAAAACATTTTTATCACTTTTATTTACTGCCCAGTTTAGTGGAGGTAGATAAAACAAAAAATCCCGTATAAGCGTGGTTGACTTACAGAATGGGTATTCTATTCCTTGCTCTTACGTAATTTTATCATATGTTTTACACGTCCACATCATCTGACAGGATCGCGAGTTCGAATTACTTTAAGGAGGATTCGCCCGCGATTTATTTGTAGCCTTTTCCTCATAGATGGCGCAGAATTTTTCGGAACAAACGAGGTGGGCTCGAGCCACGGGCTGTTCACCGCCGATCTAGGTAGGGTGTTGTAGAACTGGGAAGTTTGCCGATCAGGTCGACTAAGCTCGCCTTCGGCGTGAATTTCTTTGATGCGCCGTCACGGGGGAGACGAGCTTCTTCTGACTCCGCCTCGGCGAGTTTCCCACTCCTCCTCTTACTTTTCCGACCCCCCCCCCCCCCGGCGGTGGCGAGTTCCCCAGCGTAGCTCCCATTTGTTCCTACGCTCCGCAGTGAAGGGTTTAATTTTATTTAAATCGGGGGACTGGTGGCCGGCCGGACTAGCGCACACCAGCTCGGAGCACGTCGAGCGAAAGCTCCGTTGCAGAACCCAGGATCCTGGGTTCAATCCCCAACCCTGCCTGTTTCGATCTGGATAAGATCGTACCGTCGTGCGGTCGTGTAACACTACTGCGGGATGAATGTTAAATACCCCAGGCTAGCGGTTGTCCTGCACTGGCTAAATTTCTCATCTACAACTGGGAGAATCGTCGCCCGTTGAGGCAGACTAAGTTTTAGGCTGTATCAAGTTCAACATACACAAAACCCAATTTTTTATTTAAATCGTAAATGACAAATAAGAATCGGTAACAGCACGGATGCTAATTATTCAAATATTGCTTTGATATGGGCTAGTTGATAATAACATTGTGTTGGTTTGCTGCGCTGCCTAGCTGCAAGAAAAACGCACTTGATAAAGATTTAAACTAAAGCAGAGAATAGACGAAAAACAACATACAGGAATGGCGCAGATTAACAACTGTGTAATTCCTTTCTCATCTTTCTCCCCCAAAACGCCGCAAAGCCACAATATGTTTTTCAAAATAGAGTGCACGGGGAGCGAAAGCTCGCGCTGCAGAACCCAAAACCGTGGGTTCAATCCCCACCCCTGCCCGTGTCAATCTGGATTATCTGGATGCGCATCGTACCGTCGTGCTTTCGTATATCACTACTCCGTGGTGCACGTTAAAGACTCCAGGCTAGCGGTTGTACTGCACTGGCTAAATTGCTTATCTACAGTGGGTAACAATGTCGCAGTGTACTGGCATGATCTCCTGCTGTATAAACAACTAACGACGAATATGTTTGTCAAAATATGGTGTGGAGGGAGAAAGATGAAAAAGAAATCACACAGTGTAAACATTTGTTTTTAGTTTAGATTTTATCAAGTGCGTTTTTCTTGCATCTACGCACCGCAGCAAACCATCAAAATATTTGTAAAAGCCTGTAGGTAATGATAAATTCCGTTCCTGGCTGCAGAATGCTGTAAAAACACGTTTGTTTCTAGGATTCACCTTATAGAATTTGCTTGTAGGATTCACGACGGGAACGACGGTCCATTCACGGCTCCATTGCCTCAAGCCCGCTCCGCCACGCAGTCCATCACACAGCCACCTTACCACGTCTTTCGAGAGGCGATAGTGTTGTTGAAAATCAACATCGTCCAGGTCAAACAGATTGGCGTGGCTTAAATACCTACTCCGACGACGAAACACGAACAAAAAAACTGCAATTTTGAACGCTTCTCCCTCATCTCGCGCCCAACTCGCCCAAAACTCGCCTAGGTCGGAGCCGACAAGCTTTTCCTATCCTCGGCGGCTTTTGTCATGTCACAATGACGTCACAGCATCTCGCCGCCAGTTCCGAATATGAAACTCTCCGACCGCTTCAAACCCTCCGTTCTGACGTCACGATCTAGGGAGTGACGGCGCGTGTCATCATGCACGGCGCCGACTAATCGCGGCGGGTGGCGAGTTCGGCGGAGAACTCGCCTCGATCTCTCAGTGCCGAGCTTAGCACCCCAGGGCCGGTTTGCTCATCTTGCGGCCGCGGCTGCGGCTGCGGCCAAGAGGCACTTTTCTGACGTCATCAGGAGAACATCGCGGGACCACAATCATTCCAAGTTAAATTAACTGAAAAGATTAAACCTAATATCTTGAATGAATATCTCGATTGTTTCCCCGGCTATGGTGATATTTGGGTTAGACTGAACAGTCACGTTTTTGGCTCGGAACAGCATGCACTTAGTTTTGTTTATGTTGATACGTAATCTATTTATTCCTGTGCAACTATGTTGCTCCAGAAGCATACGATTCGCCCTTTTCCGAAATAGTCGCGCGTAGTGAATTTTTAAAAATATGTGGTGTCATTGGCGTAAGCTATGACTTTGCGATTTGGAACACGGTGTTCACTGTATTTAGAAAATAAAAGAAATAACAGGGGACCTCGAACACATCCTTGAAGTACTCCTGTACATACGGTTTTTATAGTTCAAACTGCACTATTGACGTGAACAAATCGTGTCCGTTCAGCCAGATATGGCTTGTATAGATTGTGTACATGACTCCGAGTTCCATAGCATTGCAGCTTTTGTAGAAGTATGCTGCGGCTAACAAAGTCAGAAATTTTAGAATAGTCGATATATATATATAGCTAATGTCAGTAGTTTATATTCTATTTTATTTGTGACAACTTTTTTTGGGAAAATAGAGCGAATTCAGTAGAACTTACTTTTCTGAAGCCGTTCTGACTTCATTAACAAAGAAAAATGCTCCAAATATGCCGACAGTTTGCTATGCATCTTTTTTTTTCGAATCCCTTAGAAAATATTATAGAGTATTGGCATTGCCCTATAATTTCCTAACAAGTTAATATCACCACCCTTGAATGACAAAACAACCTTAGCATTTGTGTAAGTCTAGGGAATACACGCACAGGCATTAGGGAGTTTTAGAATAGCGCACGCTAAAGCTTTGCGTACGCAAAGAATAGCGCCGTCGCCACTGCGCGTGCGCCGAACGCTAACCACGTTTTGCGCTTTGCGTGCGCTATTTTAGCGTACTCTATTTTTCGGAAATTGCGTGTGTACACAAAGAGTCTTCGCGCTCCTCCAAGGAGGATTCGTGACGAGAAGTTGGCTAAAGCCAAGACGAGCACAGTTAAAAAAACGACGGCTCCGAGAACCATGTCTGCGGTCGCTTTGGCGGCGGCATCCGCACGATTTCGACTTTCAATACGGGACCGGCTACTTGATTCTGTAGCCGGTCCCGTAAGAGAGAGGTCTCGTGTACTGACCTTTGCGCACTTGACAGTGTGCGAAGCTCAGTACACGAGATTTCTCTTGCCGAGGCGACGCAAACGGACACTACCGGCCGACCGCTCGCGTCGCATTCTCATGTTTATACAAATCTAAAATGCTACTCTAGACCAAAAAGCATTTTTTTTTTCTCAAGCTACAGCATTTCGTGGGTGAAATAAAAATTGTGTCTGTATCTTGGTGGTGTTGAAAGCGCGAGATGCTTGGGCTTTTGCGTCGCGGCAGAGAAGCACTATTCTAAAACTCTCTCGCATATCGTGCGCTAATCAAAGCGCTAAATTTAGCGCTAGCGTGCGCTAAAATTGCGTACGTTATTCTAAAACTTCCTATTGAAAGATTCAATATAAACGTGAGTGGTATAGCAATTACGTAAATAACAAATTTAATTTGTTCAATAATCTGGTCATTTACACCGTCTCCTTTGATATTTCTTATGCTTCGAAATACCAGCATTATTTCATCTTGATCAGGTGGGCTTCAGAAAAAAGAACGCGCGTGTTCCTTAATATAACCGCACGGGTCTTGACTATTTGCTATATTTGTAGTGCTAGTGGCACAGTTTACCACGTAATCATTAAAAATATTTGCTAGTGACGAGCCAAATATCTTTTTCCCACCGTGTTAAATTTCTGCAACGCGTCTTTGTGATCACGAGGCGCGGTTAATACTCTTCCAAAGTTTGTCTGGCTACTTTTGTTTTGTAATATTAAAGAATAGATTGCAGTAATTTTCGTTTATAGCTTTTTTCATCAACGTACTTGGTTTGTTTTTGTGTGTCTTAAATTTCATGAGGTCATGGTTGACTTTAGATTTTAGAAATTCATGAGAAAATTATTTTTATATTCATTGTTTAAACATATCATGGAAAACCAATGGTTTTATTGCTCCCTTGCTAGGCTTTATGAACATATAAGTAAAGCATTTGTTATTAATGTATTGAAAAGTTTCCAAAAATATTTCTTATACTGAATCATGTGAGTGATTGGCATAAAGAGGGCACCACTTAGCGGTACCAATGAAATACATGAATGACTGAGTTATTTGCGATGTAATGTTACGTAATCCGAATCCTTCTGCTTTTGTTTTCAAGCTGAGAAGTGCGTGCTAATAAGAAGGAATATGGGTAAATGATCCCTGGTGCTACAGCTAATTAAACCTGATGCATAAACATCTTCCTGGTTGCTGTTTGTGATGAAGTAGTTTAGCAAGGTGCAAGCATTTTTTGTTATTCTCGTTGCATCCGTAGTAACACATTCAAAACCATTTGTTTCGACTAGAAAAAATAGTTAATCATGCATGCATGCATTATGCTCACATGCACACACAGTTTTATCCGTTAAGGAGAGGACACTTCTTTGCGAGAGGATTATTTGCGGAAGACACGGTCCAGTGCAAGCGGTGCCAAATTCAGAAGTCAGAGGGACTTATGAACTTGGTGCCATTTCTCAAAATGACTACTGTGTGGCCACTTAACTTATCTAATATTCTCCGCCATTTCCGAAAATATAGGTCATGGACCCCCAATTACGCCTGGGGCAATGCGAACCCCTTAAAAATATTTGTATAGGAAATTGGAAGGGCATTGTAAAATATTGTTAGAAAGTACTTTTACTTTACTTTGAAAGTACATTCTGTTTATAGTACTTTACTTGAAGTACTTTGCACCCAGTGTACTTACTACCCTACCTGAAGTACCTCACCTCTCATTTACTGTGTATTTTACTTAACGCACTTTTGAGATATACTTTACCCAACACTGACCAGAGGAGGCCGCTAACGAAGCGCGGGGTGCGGGATCACGTGACATATGCAAAGGGCTCGATTGGCTAGGTTGGCTCGTAAAATCAGCTGCGCTCCATCACCAGGATAAACGGAGCATATTGCCGCGGGCGCAGCTGACCAAGTAGGCAGCGCGGCCGTGGCATAGCGGTTATCGCGCTTGCCTTCCACGCAGAAGGCCAGGGTTCGATTCCTGGCCGCGCCTACACCTTTTGCTGACGCTGTAATGTGAAGTTCTAGTAAGTTCGAGAGCCGCCTTGCTAATTCGAGGTTAGAATGTTCTACGAACCGAACCTTCCACGCCGAATGTTCCCGAAGCCCACGTGTGTACAAAGGGGCTCCGCCTGGCAAGCCGAGTCAGTTTCGCCCCAGCGTTCGACTCTGCTCTTTCGCCGACTTCGACGCCCGCGACGCTCTACTGTTATCTTTTGTTTCCTTCTTTATTTTTGGGCACAAGTTCGCCCGATTAAACGTTTAGTTTACTCAGTTATTCACCGCCTCATCACTTGTCATTCGTGACATTTTGGTGGAGGTGCGACGACTCAACCGGATCTCGGTAGTGCCTTCGTTGGTTCTTCGCGGGCTTGGCGTCGGACTTGCACTGCGGGCCCTTGTAGGGGCACGCGGTAGGGGCATGCGTTACCCCGCACCTCCACCAAAATGTCACGAATGACAAGTGATGAGGCGGTGAATAACTGAGTAAACTAAACATTTAATCGGGCGAACTTGTGCCCAAAAATAAAGAAGGAAACAAAAGATAACAGTAGAGCGTCGCGGGCGTCGAAGTCGGCGAAAGAGCAGAGTCGAACGCTGGGGCGAAACTGACTCGGCTTGCCAGGCGGAGCCCCTTTGTACACACGTGGGCTTCGGGAACATTCGGCGTGGAAGGTTCGGTTCGTAGAACATTCTAACCTCGAATTAGCAAGGCGGCTCTCGAACTTACTAGAACTTCACATTACAGCGTCAGCAAAAGGTGTAGGCGCGGCCAGGAATCGAACCCTGGCCTTCTGCGTGGAAGGCAAGCGCGATAACCGCTATGCCACGGCCGCGCTGCCTACTTGGTCAGCTGCGCCCGCGGCAACATACTGTTGGCGGCTTTCCAGAAGAAGATGTCGATACTTTGCCAAGGCTTAGCCACGCGTTCCCTGCAAAGTGTACCCAGCTTACAGCTTATGTAGCCAGAGCTTGAGGCTCCTGGACCAGTGAAACCCGCAGAAGTGGAGAGCCAGTCGTGGAGGACACAGGGTTTTGTGCGCCCGGTAGCGAAGCCAGGATGCAGTCTCGCTCCTCGGCTAGTACCAAACTGTTAATCGGGTTCCCTCACCTCGTCGCTTCTCGCGGTGATCTTGTCTTGCAGCCGACAATCCTCCAACGACTGCTTTGAACGGAGATCGGGCGCGAGTACCAAAATGAGAAAGAACAAAACCAGATGGAATCGCGACGTTGCGCCGCAGCTGCGACTGCTGAACGCAGCCTTTAAATATGAAGGACGTTATAAATTGCCGGTAGTTGGATTACATTTTCATAACAACAAAAATATAGGGCTGATTCTCCAACCCGTCAGAGTATAACTGCGTGGCATGAGCATTGTGGGAGGGAGAGTATAATGCTTCTTCTGCGATGAAAGATTCGTAAAAAAAAGATTGAATGCCACCGGAAGCACATCAGAAAACAGGAAACATGTTCTATACAGACGGCGAGAGTTAAATACCTAGTTAATGCTTCCCTCAAGCACGCACTCACGGTCTTTTACCGTGCTTTGGGAGCAAGTGCTACGAGGGGATATGAAAGGCAGAACGCTCTTGCTGGACGTAGAACATCTACTGGGCTCTCAACCTGCCACCGACTATAGAAGATATGCGAGGTCTCTAGGGAAAGAAGCATGAAAAGAAGACTCGGGTGAAAAAAGGCCAATCACAGATTAAAGCAGACGACGTTCCGAGCTACGGCAGCGACGCCGTTGCTCAGTTCCAAGCTATGAAAAAAGCATGTCGTCTGCTTCTTGCGTTGTGGTTGCGGTGACGTCAGAACAACGCCGAGTCCTGATTGGCTTTTATTGGAAGGGCAGTGGATAGACCTCAATGCCGGAGGCCTTAAGGTCTACCGCCTATTTTGTTTTTTCAATCAGCCAATAAGAGCTTGGCGTTCTGACATCATCGCAACACCCCTGCAAACTAAGCAGACGAACTTGCGCTCCGTATAACACCAAGTCAGCCATTGGGCCCGAGCCCGACGCCGAGCGTCCTTCGACGCGTTGATTGGACACGAGGCCCAGCCGACCGCTGACGCAGCGCCCGTGTCCAATCAGCGCCTTCGCTCGATCTCGCCGTGTTGACGCCGAAATTCTAGAGCGCGGGCCTTGACTATTCCATACGTTCAGCGACAACCTTCTGTGGCGTTTCCGAGGGAGACGATGAATGCCCGTGCGCAGCTTTAAGCGACGCTCAAGGGCACTCGCGCCCGTACCTGCAACTGGTAAGCCTGAACGTCGGTTAAAACGTTTGAACGTGATTCATCGCCACCATTTAATCAATTAATCGGTCTCGTTGATTGTTATGAGTAATCCCTTTAAAACGTCCAATTCCTTTTTTTGCCTTTGCTGATAATGGGTGCGTACGGCGAAATATACAATTTCGGTTATGAATCAACCTCGATGTGTAGTTTGAGAACAGTTCCAAAACACTCACACTCGAAGAATCTTATTTCAGCTGCGTGAGGCAAAATGGTTCGTTGATATTCTCCCGCAAGAGTGACCTCTTTCGAATGTTCACAAATCAGCGGTAACAGAACACTCGCGCAGCATTGACGTGGCTGGGACGCGTGTATCTTTCTGCACATCTGTGGAGCTAAAAATCATGCCCCAAAAAGTTTACTTTTTTAAAAAATTTATCCTAAAATGTGCCCTTCTTGCAGGTGTACCCGTCCACGTCTTGGTGGTGAAAGCGCTTAGCTTGTAATTTATTTTGGTTCGTTAAAAGTTTACCAATTAACCGGTTCAGAAAATTCATCGCGGTGAAAGCATTCATCGATTAATTGGTCGGTTAATCGATCAGTTGCCCAATAATAAAAGGCAGAGGAAGTTGTTCATGAGTTTATGGGGTGTTGCCGTGCAGCGCGTGCTCTGCTGACAGGTTCAATGTGCCGAGTTCGGTCTTTTTATAGCCTCTGCTACGCACGCACGTAAAGTCAAGCTAATTATTATCAGTACTCGTTGTGCTAAGTCCTTGCGAAAGTTTCATTTCACACCCATCTCATTGTAAAAAAATAAATAAATAGACCAACTTACCTGCAAGATTGTCGCATGACCGATCACAATGGTAACTATAACCTGACTCGCTCCCTGGTTATCCTCCATGACAATCTTCTAAAGGAAGAAGCTTGAACAGGTCAAATGCAGAATATACTTTTACCGTTTCAGTGACTCCGCCTGGACACTGCACCTAAAAGCTCGCCGACAGGGGATAGGTTTGCGGCTGTAACAGCGTCGTTGGCCTAAAGCTCCCGGGGTTGATAAGGTGTTGTCACTCGGCGCTGTTATCCAGAATACGAGCGCGATCCGTAGGCGTCGCCGGTCTGGAAACACTGCTACATTCGATTGCAAGTGTCGATAAATGTAGCACCGAAAAAAAATAAAAAGAAAAAAGCCTTTCAAGAAACTAAGGAAGCACTCCTTAAACTCAAAACGTGTCGATTCGTTCTTAGGATGTATTGATAAATATTGAAATTATGCATAATATCGCAAATATCGTTACATAACATCATCATTGAGTGGGTATCGACATCGTAATATAGGAAAGCTTTTGCTGTCCATTATGATTAGCATTCCGTGTTTTCGAAGTTTATCGCTCGTAAAAATCAAAATTTGTTTTTTGGATTTTTTTACCCTCAAGAATCGGTGCTTATCACAGTTTATTTTTGTTAGATTACCAATTCTCTAAAATTCAGAGTTAGATATTATTCTTTTTGCAATTTTTCGAAATTCAACGTAATACTTAAACAAAAAAGTGCGGATATAAACGTACCCTAAATTAACCAAACCCACCTGTATCCACACTTGTACGTAGTTCAACTACTCTACTCAAGTTACTCTAGTTTAACTACTTTTCTAAGTAGTTTAGTAACTTTCAATTACATTTTTATTTCGGTAAGTAGCAGTTTAGTTCAATTACTTTTTCCGAGTAACTTTAACTCAAGCTACAAATTACTTTCGAATTTTAGTGGTTGGTTTGCCTACCAACAAACATTCCTGCCAAAGGAGGTAAGATGGTGGAAGATCAGCTAATATTTCCAAAGAGGGGAAGCATGTGGCGTAGGAAGGGGGGGGGGGAGAAAATAATTTGGAGAGTCCGAAACCCCCAAATATTTTCACCCCCCCCCCCCTGCAACAACACTGCTACTAGGCGCGGGGAGCGAACAGACACGACGCAAGAGAGGCCGAGTAACTGCGGGTTTAGCACCGAAGACTGTCGTTTCTCTGTGTCCCGAAGCTCAAGGAGACTTGACCCTTTTGAAGAAAGGGCTGGTCCCCGCTTCTCCCCAACGTAGAAACTCTCGCCTACTACAGGAGGTGCACACAGTGCATCCTCACTCAAAGGAGGCAACAAAATGCAGCACCTGCTCTGAAACTCATCCGGTGCTCCCTTCGTTTGTGCTGTCCTCGAAGAATCGCGTGCTAAAGGGCAACGCAAAGGGGACCTTTTTGAGTTGCCTTTCCTCCCAAAACATAGAATATGCAGATCTTCAGAAATTTTACGTTTTTATATAAAAAATAATAAACAAGCCGTGTTTGGAAGTGCCTTAAGTACATGGAACTTGAAGTACTACTGTTTAGAAAAATGGCACTTGACTTGAAGTGCCTCTAAACATGTACTTGTATTTTCCGAGGAGAGTAAATACTCCCAACTTTAATTTACATTCCCCGAATTCGAAGACAAAAAATGGCGTATCGTCGTGTGAAAACGCGTTCTTTCAAGACGTCATGTGGTCATTTCTCTGAGTGAAGTAATGGCGGCTATAAGACCTACACACATAAGTGCCTTATAATTTGATTGCGTCAAATAGCTGGTCAACGAGAGTATAATAACTACTCTGCGGCGACTTGACCTTATACAGTATTTGCCGCCATTTCCGTAAAAAACTGATGCACCTCCGATTACCCCTGGAGCAATGCATACCAGTTAAAAAAAAACACTGTTTAGGGAATTAAATGGCATCATGAAAGATTGCGTTAAAAGTTCTTGTAGTTTACCTTGAAATATATTGTATTTATATACGTTACTTCAAGTACATTTCATCCGGTGTACTTTACGCAACTACTTTACGTGGAGTAAATAACCCCTGATTTACTTTGTACTTTATATGAAGTACTTTTTAGATGTACTTTACGCAACATTGTAAACAAGCTAACACTGTCTAAAATATCAAGCTCAGACATTGCTAAACCTTGAAGAAGAAATGACACATTCGCAGTACATCATTGACCAAACAAACAAGAAAGTACAAAACAATTAGGCACGCAGAAGCAGAACCAGCTATTAAAACATTTCTGTGAAAAAAAAACATGCCGATTCATATTTGGCTAGCACAATTTCGCTAACGAATCAGAACCTGTGTACTTTTTTTTCATAAAAGAACATATAAAAGTAACTTCAAAAGTAGTTCAATACATTTTTACGGTAATTAGTGATTTTCTCAATTACTTTCTATTGTAATAATTTGTACTCTACTCAAATAATTTTGACGTGAATACTCAGTAATTTAACTTAATTACTTTTCTGAGTAACTTGTACATATGTCTACATATGGGTAACTGTTCGGCGCTGCTCCTTCCAGCTGCCGCGCGCTCAATGGCTCCGTCGTCGAATTCACAGACTTTCTAGAATAAAGGAGGGCATGGTTTGGTGTATCCTTCGTAAGAGAGCGCGTGCGAATGCGACGCAAGACGAACCCACGATCTCTCGGAGCAGTGCTGAGCTGCAGCAATGTGAAAGCTACGCTAATCTGGACAGCGTAGCTGCACATAGATGGCGCTGAATTGTTTTTTCACATTGGTACCTTGTCCTCATAAAGTCGGTCAAATAAGCAGAAAATCCCTCTTGGGTAGCTAAACTCGTGGACTCAAATATTCTTTGTGTTAGACATAGTGGGGGAAAAGCTGAAAGATTGCCGCGAAGTTTTTTTTTCTCACAAACCCGCAGATCCGTTTATCGTCGTGACGTTTTTCATTAAATGGGCAAAGAATCCCTACTCCTCTTTAGGCGCCGAACACGAACAACACGAGAGAGCGCGCGGAGACGACCGTGGTTCATAGATGTGACGTCACAAGAAAGGTTATCAGCTGCGACCAACATGTTTGATGGTCTCTGAAAAGCACAATGGAGGCTTGGGTAATTTCATTCTAAAGTCAACACCGTCGAAGTTGAAAGTCTGATATCGTTCTTATTTCTGCCGATAAAGCAGAATTTACTGAAAAGTGTCCTTGTTACTCCTTTTATTTCTCTCGGCCAAAGTGTAGCCCGACGTGGCTAGGTCAGAACCAGACTATACTCTATTTCACCTTGTGATGTACCGCACGAAAGGCTACAAGCGCGAGCTCCTTGCTGCTCTGGGGCACATCTCGGCGGCACAAGCTCTCGCGCATTAAGGGCAGCTGCCAACGCTATGAGCTCGCGCTTCTAGCCTTAGCTGCGGTACAACATAAGGTGAAACGGACTATAGTATAGGTACAGTGTTCTAGAGGGTGTAGTGGCAAGAGCGGCTCCCGCTTACAATGGGCCGCGTGAAGACGGTCAACGTAGATGCCACGAGTGGCGCTGGAGTTCTGTGCCCTAGGATAATTTCTGGCAGATGGCATACGTCCGATGAGCGAAGAAGACGACGAGGCTGACGGGGGCACGTTCCTGTAGCAATATCTATACTCTGTTTCAGCTTGTGTCGTACCGCAGGAAAGGCTACAAGCGCGAGCTCCTTGCTCTAGGGCACATCTCGGCGGCACAAGGATCTCGTGCACCAAGGGCATCTGCCAACGCTACGAGCTCGCGCTTATAGCCTTCGCTGCGGTACAACATAAGGTGAAATGGAGTACAGGAAGGACGAGACGAGACCATGCCCGCTGGGCTCTATACTTCGTTTCAGCTTGGGTCCAGACGCAGGCGATGCTACAAGCGCGAGCTCCGGGCTTCCAGCGTCCCTGCCAAGCACGCGCGCTCGTGCAGTACAGGCGCTGTTCAGGGCCACACGCTCGTGCTTGTAGCATCGGCTGCGTCTGGACCCAAGCTGAAACGAAGTATAGACATGAAGCGCGTGTGTCGCCGGCGCTTCGTTCTCCTTTATTCCATGCCTCTTGCCACAGTTCCTAGGGCTCAGAACAGCAGCGCTACGGTGTCGTCTACGCGCAAAATCTTCACGCGGTGGCCGCCGCTCTTGCCACGGAAGATGAGCTCTAAAGCCGCGGACACCGCGCATGGGTCCACAATATCACAAAGTTTTATCTTCGCCTCGATTCCGAAGCGAAGATTTTGGCCTCAAATAACTCCTTCCCAAAGTTGTGAAACGTCACTTTGTCGTCACCAATAACTTCATCAAACGACGATCTCGAGACGGGAAAGTTCAAAGTATGCACAGCCTGTCTAGGGTCTATCTAGACGGCATTGACTCTAACGTGGCGTAGGGATGTAGGGAGATGCGGGTGCGACGTCATCACTGCAGCCGTTCAATCGGTTGGCCCCACCGTATTGATCGCGCGCGCTCCGACGAAGCTCGCTACGACTTTGTGTTTCACAATCTTGCTGGAATTCGAGCACCGAGAAAGTTTGGATGATTGACACCTCGTCCCACATGACGCCATCGTCCCGAGAGTCCAATCAGCACGCTCTGCGAACTTCGGCCCCAACTTTGTGTTTGACGAGTTTTGCGACCTTGAAGGGACTTTATCTGCTGGGAAAGAGAGTCTGTCGAACAGAAATTCTTATTGCTTCGGTTCGGCGTCCGGTTCACGGCTTACGTTTCAGTACCGGTTCACTTTCGAGGACCAAAAATAACGGTTCGGACCGGTTCGAACCAGTTTGAACTGCTAAACTGAGAATACATTTTTCGCGTTTTGGCAAGAGGCACTATTTCAACCGCGAAA
Source organism: Ixodes ricinus (assembly GCA_037355805.1). Taxonomy (NCBI): domain Eukaryota; kingdom Metazoa; phylum Arthropoda; class Arachnida; order Ixodida; family Ixodidae; genus Ixodes; species Ixodes ricinus. The sequence continues at coordinate 62,499 of JAZHYW010005719.1, forward strand.
CCAGGAACTTTATAGGTTTTCATCATTCGTACAATCCACTTTTATATTCAAGTACGATAAATAAGAAGTTGAGTTATTTAATTTCGATGCAACAGAAACAAAACAGCTAAGTTAACACACAAAACACCGTGTTTATACAAATTCGACATCGACTGTACTTGTTTACCTTTGTCGCATAAAGTTTACATGAATCGGAAGGATTAGTCTGGTAGGTTGCCTAAAATTCCCGTGATTAATATACAAATTCGCGCCGCAGTATTAAAAGTTGAATCCTAGTTGTGATCTTGAACTGTGTGTTTTATCAGTCATGCGCGCTCTAACATTTTGTTATGCTACCGCCTATCATTACGGGATTGATATATACTGCACGACTTTACAATTTGGACATCCACATTTATTGTGTTGAGAACATCGTATTTCACGAGAAAACTGAACTGTTTAACATGGTTTGCACGCGACGTCATCGCACTAGGTGCTGGTGGTCATTGCGATTTAGTCTTGCTGAGAAAATCAAATCCGGTTGTGCAAAATGCACGCTGCAGAACGTTCGCGCTCAGTGCAGACACAAATTATTTATAGTTGGTGCAGCGTTCTGAGGAGTGGTGCGAGCGTCTGGCACCACGAAAACGCGCTTTCTGGCAGCTGTGTTTTCGCTAACAAAGAATTTTCCGGGACCACGCTTTCTGGTCTGTGCCGAAGATGCGGAGCGTAGGAATCTTTAAAGCACATTATGTTTTTACATTCCTCCCCCTTTTTTACAGCAGAGTTGTTAAGGGCTAGTTTCCCCCGGATAGTGTCCGCCCGCAATCTAATGTCGACACAACACTCTGGACAGCTTCTACCATCTATGAGCGATGGCGGCAACAAGACAACCGGCTTGCCGGCTGCCTGGTTACCGCCGTCGCTCATAGATGGCGGCAACATTTCCAGCCTTTCCACTTTAGCTTGGCGACTTGCGGCCGGCCATTACTTCATTCCCACCATAGTACAGCTTCACTGGTCTTCCATCTACACCAGAGTGGAAAGGCTGAAAGTTTTTTCTAGCTTTTTTCGATGCCCTTCCAGAGAATACTTATTATTCCTGAGGGAATCACTCGTGCGTTTGTGCGTGTTAATTGGATGATTATATTTCTGTCACTTGTTAACAATAACCCTCAATTGTTTTTTCTTAATTTTGGATCAGAAATTTTGAAGTTTAAAAAAAATACAGACGTGTTCAAAGTTTGGGGAAGAACTTGAGAACGGCACTCCTGTGAGATCTAGAGCAGCCACCAAAGTTCGGCTGTTCCTCTTAGGCCGCTAAGATATTTTTTCTTTTTTTCGAGTATTCCTTAAATACAAACTTGTAGCTTTATTTATTGTCGGATTAATAAGTCGCATTTAGTCATTTCAATAATTCTATTCTCGGTGACAACCTTCTGAGACAGTTCAGCAAAAACGAAGACACGTTTGGGTGCCTCAATGATGTCTACTGTTAACAGGGTCGTGCAATGATTTTTGTACTTTTAGCAAATCCCGCGAAGAGCTAGCCCCTGCCGTTGATAGCTTGCAAAAATATCCTTTAATTTTCCTCTCCTCTTCGTGGGAGACGAAAAAAAAATACAGGAAAAAAACAGCTTTCCTCTCCTCAACTCGATATTAGAACAAGCGGCCACGTGATTTGACACTAATTAAAGCATGCCGTCTGTCTTCATCATAGCCATGCGCTGGGGTTGGCAAAAAATAAAGCATGGGTTGAGCTTCAGACATTGTTGGAGTTCGGCTATTTTCATCTTTAATTGAACACAAGCCATTCCCCCTAATGTTTGGCGATTGTGATTTTCATGAACCCGAGCACTCGACTCGGGCTCGTGAAATCAAGTACATCACGGTGCCGCGTGACTCGCGGTGAGAAATCGTGATGCCATGTGACATCCCGGTGTCAACAACGCTAAAAAGTCTAGTGACGTTCTCAATTTAAGTCGACTTGATAAAGAGAGTGCCGTGACACGTCACGGGACTACTTGACAGGACAATACTTGACAGCATGTCTTGACAGCATGAAGCCACGTTACCTCGCTACAGGTGATTGATAATAGTGCCAATATGAGAGCGCCGCGAAAACCCAGAATATCTCATACATTGCAATTCGGTATATACAATTTAATCACTACTTATAAATACAGCTTATTAAAAAAAATTGTCGTGAACCGTGTTTAACCGGCTACCGTTATATCTTTTTCGGTTCAGTTCCAGATGGCTGCGAAGATTTTAATTCGGTTCAGCTCCGGTTCGATACTCTGGGAAGTGTGTAAGTAAGATTAAGATTTTAATGGCGCAGCGGCAATGGTGGCCATAATGCGCCAAACAGAATATTTTAAAGATAAAGAGAAACAGGTGCTAGGTTACAGAAACTTTTTACAACTGGTGTAGATAGCCAGTTTGTTAATAAAATCGAAAACTCGTCTAAGTGGTACTAGAGCGTTGTCTCCAAGTAAAAACATAGGATGAAGGGGAAGATGGTTTCTAAAAAGTTCAGGAAAAACATGATACACGGAGTTGATAATAAAACCTACACTCCCATGTAAAACGGTAAGTAATTCCCCGCAATGGGCACAAATTGCAACATCTTCGCCACAGGTAAGGTACATGTGTGTCAAACGTGAATGGCCGATTCTCAAGCGGCACAACAGAACCTCGAGATGGCGGTTTTGTGAAATGAACTTTCCCAGATGCCTATCACGGGTTTAATCACATGGAGATTGTTGTTGGTTTCAGTGTCTCATTCTAGCTGCCAAGTCTTTAAAAGAGATTTCTTTAAAAGTGGCTTAAAATCCTGGTAGGGCAGGCCAAAAGATACTATTGAGTGTGTGGCAGATGCAGCCAGGCGATCTGCGTTCTCATTAGTACTCGGTGCATCCTATAGATACCCTTTCTTGCAAAGATAGAAACTCTTGCTGAAGAAACTATTGGGCAACGGTCTTCTTACTGTATTTGGTGAAAGACCAGTCACAACATACGGGTAGCTCATTCCAAGGGGCAATTCTTTTCATAAATTTTAGCAAGTTAACACCACTTACAGAAGGACAGGAAGGTTGAGAGAGCTACAAACACTTTGAACTCGAAAACGTAGGGCGCGCACAATTGTTGGCTTGTTTGCAAACAAATTACAAAACTGAGGGGTGTGTAAAATACTATAAGCAGGATTTTTCGGAACTGACAGCACTTTGTAATAATAACACAGGCTCAAGTACTGTCGGCGTTTTCAAGAGACATTTGATGCGTGTCTACATACAAGCTTGATACGGGTATTGTGCGAAATGCCCCAGTGGCAAGCCGGAGTCCGAGGTGATGAACTGGATCCAACATCCTTAGTGTGGAAGGTCGCGCCGAACCATAAACAATCGCTCCATAATCCAGGCATGACCGAACTAAAGCATTGTACAACTGTAGGAGGCATCGCCTGTCAGACCCCCAAGATATGTGTGACAGCGCCTTAAGGATGTCTGAGAATCGCAAGCACTTCTGCTTTATTTACTTTAAATGAGGCTTGAATGTCAGCTTTTTATCAAAGATCATGCCCAAAAATTTGTTCTTGTTTCACCGATATTTTTGTGTTATTCAATTGTAAGATTTGATGCAAGGACAAACCTCGTCACAGAGAGAAGGGCACACACACAGTTTACTCAGGGGAAAATTTAAAACCATTTTCATTTTCCCACTTGCTCATCCTATTTATTGTGAGCTGCAATTGCCGTTCAAAACTAGAGAGGTTGCAAGACGAAAAATATATTTGCACGTCGTCCACGTAAAGAGAGTAAGAAACGGATGACGGTATAACTTGAGCCAGACTGTTTATCTTAACTGCAAAAAAGTGGCACTTAAGGCTCCACCTTGGGGGACACCATTTTCTTGTAAGAAGACTCTGGATAAAGTCCAGCCTAATCAAACTTGAAATGTACGTTCACTTAAAAAATTCTGCAAGCAACCGAGCATGCGGCGGCGCACTCTGCAGTTGTACAGATCACGAAGGATACCATACCTCCATGTAGTGTCATATGCCTTCTCTTAATAAAAAAACACTGACACACAATGCTGCCGGTGTACAAAGGCGTCATGTATGACGGTCTCAAGTCGGACCAGATGGTCCATGGTCGACCGTCCAACCCGAAAACCACATCGGTTAGTGTCAAAAAATTTTTATCTTCTAAAAAAAAAAAACATAAGGCGGCGATTCATAAGCCTTTCATAAGTTTTCCCAAGGAGCTTGTTAGTGCTTAAGGGGCGGTAGCTTGTAGCCAGAGAGGGATCTTTTCCAGGCTTCATCAAAGATATAACGTGGGCACATCTCCAAGAATGCGGAAAAGCAGCAGCTTCCCAAAGGTAATTGAAAAAGGACAGCAGGTGGGATAAAGATTCATGAGACAGGTGTCTGAGCATTTCGTAGTGAGCTCTGTCTGGACCAGGTGCAGACTGCTTTTTTAAGCTGAGAGCAACTTCAAGTTCACACATTGTGAACGGTCTCTTGTATGCAACAGAATTAAAGCCTGACATAGTGATTTTCTGCTTTCCAGCGGTAAACCGGACTTTACAAACTCCGTACTGTACTTGGAAGAACTACAAACCTGCTGAAAATGTTCTGCGAGGAAGTCTGCTTGCCGTGTTAGAGATGCTGAGATTGAAGGGATAAGTGGCATCCTGAAAGCATGGTAATGCCCGCGAACTTTTTGAGACGATCCCATACTTCTTTAGCAGTGACAAAACTATTTAAGGATGAAACATACTTTGTCCATGAAGCCCACTTGGCCTGTTTTAGCGTCCACCGAGCTTGTGCTCTTTTTTTCCTAAACTCGATCAGGTTGCGGAAAGTTGGATACCGCCGAAAAATTCCCCATGCCTTGCTCTGGCTTTTCCGAGTGGAAGTACATTCCTCATTCCACCAGGGCTTGCACCTCCGGGGTAGGTTTCCTGAAGTCTGTGGAATTGAAGCGGAAGCAGCATTTATAATGCATTCTGTAACGTAAAGCGTCGCATCCTCAGGAGTCATATGAAAAAAACAACCTCCTTGTTTTTTCAGTGTTGCTTCTAAACCAAAAATAGACCAGTCGGCCTTTTCCAACTTCTATCGCGGAAGGCGAGTTGATATCGATGAAACTAGTAAAACACTCTTTAAAATTATGGGTAGATGGTCGCTGCCAAAAGGATTGTCTAAAACATTCCATGAAAAGCATGAAAGCAGATATGGTGATGATAGTGATAAGTCGATCGATGTAAAACTATTGTGGGCGGCACTAAAAAATGTAGGTTCTTTCTTAAGCAGCAAGCAGATTTCAGTTGATAGTAAAAGCCGTTCAACAACTCCACCTCGAGAATCTTGACGAGAGCTTGGCCACAAAGATGGTTGGCGTTAAAATCACCAAGGATTAAAAAAGGTTTGGGAAGTTGGTTGATGAGTGCCGGGACTATCACTCTACTTACCACATTATGCGGTAAGTAGAGTGATACTAGAGTGATGAGGCGGTCAAGGAGGATGCGAACTGCAACTGCCTCAAGTGAAGTTCGTTAAGAAACTTTGGCACATGCCACTCCACTCTGCACCACCACCGCTACACCACCCGAAGGGCTTGAGGAATGGCGGTCCTTCCTAAAAACTTGGTGATGACGCAAAACCTGCGTGTGCGAGTTTGTCAGGTAAGTCTCCTGTAGGCAAATGGCAACAGGGCGGAGCTCATCAAAAAATGAATTGATATCATCTATTTTATGTAGAAGGCCGCGACAGTTCCACTGCGTAATACCTATATGCTTAGCCAGTGCGAAATGGATATAACAACCGGTAAAAAGTAAAATGAGGTGACTATGGCTTAAAATCTATCTTTTTGCGCGGGGCATTTTTCTTTTTTACAGCCTCTTTCTGCTGGCCAGTGGAGTCACTAGTGGCAGAAAGGGAGGAGCCACATCCCACGAGGAGACTTTTTTCGCCGGACTTGGGTCCACCCACGTCCATAGGCTCCTCAAGTGGAGCCGGGGGAGACGCGCTGGGGTCGGCAGCCTTTACGGCTCACTAGCTCTCTGCTGGGTCGAGACTAGGGGTTGTCCCTGGCCTCGAGGAGGCAGAGAGGCAGGGGCGACGGGGGGTGTCATCCCCTGCTTCAGGGTGAACGTTGAAGGAACAGCGTCCACCGTGTGGTTGGGGTGCAGTGCAGCTGGCACTGCTCCCGCGGGTTTTAGAGGGGACACTGACGGGAGACACACCCCTCTTGAGGGGTCTGTGTTCCCGCCGATGCCATCACGGGTCGTGCGGGTCCCCTGCGCACGACCTCGGCAAACCCTCCTTTCGATAGGAAGGAGAAACGTTTTTTTGCCTCATGGTAGGAGATGTTTTCTGTGGCCTTCAAAGTAAGTATTTGTTTTCCTTCTTTCCATTTCGGACAAGAGCGCGAGCATACTGGATGACGGCCATAACAGTTTACACATCTCGGTTCGCTCTCACAACTGTTAGCAACATGCTCTTTACTTGAGCACTTCGCGCAAGTGTCACTTCCCCGGCAGCTCCGTGACCCATGGCCTAACCTTTGGCACTTAATGCACCGCTGAGGATTCGGCACATAGGGGCGAACACGACACCGGAGTTAGCCTGCCTTTATGGCCTCTGGGAGAGTGGTGGTGTCGAAGGTCAGTATAATATGTCTCGTTTTACGCTCTACACCCTCACAACGAAGGGTGATGCGACGAGCGGCAACAACTCCTTGGTCTGAAAGGCCTCGAACAAGTTATTCTTCAGATGAGTTCATTATGTCGTCCTCCGAGATAACTCATTGAACTGTATTAAGTCTGCGGTGTGGAGTAACATTTACTTTGTATTCAGACACAGCGTTGAGAGAAAGAAGGGCATCACTTTGCTTTTTGGTGCTGATCTAAACTAGAAGATCACCGGACGGCATCTTTTTAGCAGAGTAATCTTTCCTAACGATTCTTTCCAGTACCTTTGCGACCAAGAAAGGAACAGTTTGGCAAGTGGTTTTTCTTCTTCAAAGTGTAAGACAAGAAATTTTGGAAAAATGTCTTGTCTTACACTCACGGGCAACCCCTGAGTTTCTTGTCTTACACTTAAGGGCAACCCCTGATCCCTACATGGGGAAAAAGGCGAATGCCGAAAACGTGAGGGTTGGAATGGAGTACTACACACGCGACGACCGCGCATGCTCTGTTCAAAGCCCCAACAAAAAGGATGTCGTCAAAGCCATGATCAACGACAACATGTCCAAAGCCGTAAAAAGGTTTAGGACCCGCTCTACTAATTAAGCTTATCAGCTGTTTAGGAAGGATCACCCCACCCAGAACTAGGCATCTCCAAAGTTTATTTCCTACGCTCAAAATGGGTAAAAAAAATCCCGAGCACGAGGTGTGCGCATGCATATATTGCGTCAATTTTCAGTTGCTTTTAACGGCAATAACAAATGCCCTAAAGAAGACAGTTAGTGAAGACGACCTCATGCGCATCTGCCTCTGCAGCGCTCCAGAGAACGATTGTTTCTTGCACCGTTGCGAAAAGTGCCCTAAAACGCAGAGAATCTCGCTGCAGTCGCTCCATTTTGACGAAGACGAAGAGCTCTGTTTCGCGTTATGGGACGCCGGCGAACTCGTCAAGAAGGTTATGGACACTTCCGCCTTCCTGCGGGAACTGGAGAGCGAAAAGTATGTGAGGCATTCTTACAACCGAGACCTTCAACGAAGCCTGATACATGACACAAGAACCGCCTTACCACCGAAGGCAGTGATGTTCCACTTCGATTTTGCAGAAAATTGAACAGTAATCTTCCCAACCGAAGTGCAGAGTTTTCATTGGAAAATACTCAAGTGTCTCTCTTCACATGTCTGGTTACGTCCAAGCAAGGCACGCAAAGCGTTGCCGTTGACAGCAATGACACACATTACACAGCTCACGCTCTTTTAGCCATAGAGGCCATAAAAGCGTATGTTGATGAACATTACCCATTCTTTTCTGAAATAATTTTTTGTATCATACGAAGCGGCGGCGCATTTCAAGAATCGCTTCCAATTGCACGAATTGTCTTGGAAGCCGTACCGTTCGGCAAGGTGGATCTTTTCAGCCACTGGACACGGAAAACGCGCTCGTGATGGAGTAATTGGTGTTCTTAAACACCACGCAACGCTCACGAACTTGAGATCTTCGCTCAACTCAACGATTGTCACCGCTAAAGACTTTCTGAAAGTGCTACGTGAAAAAGTAACAGATGTATGCATGTTCCACCTGCCTGCAAAACAGGCTCGAGTAGTTTCGTGAGGTGATGCAAGCAGAGAGGACCACCGTAAAACCTGAGAGAGGAATCCAGACATCTCATTCGTGGACGTCACTCATATGCCGGGAGGCCGGTTGTTTAAATTGCCACTTGCGCAACTGAAAGTTTTAAGCTTATGTATATATAGTTAGCGAATTTGCAGAGTGCACTCTTAAAAAAAAAAAGGAGTCCAAAGGAGTCGCTGCCTCCATGACTCTCTTTGACACTTCACGACTCTCTTAGAGAGTCAATGATTCGTGTGACTCTGTTTTGACTCTTCCACTTCTCAACGGGAGTCAGCAGCATTTGGCGCATAGTATTCGTTTTCTAATTTATTTTCCAGGTATTCAATGGCTAATCAATTTTGTGAATAGGTCGCTCCACAATGTAGCCATCAACACGTACACACCCAACTAACGCTACCCAATTTTTATGTTTATTTCTAAAATTATCACTTACATTTAGCGATTAGTGGGCGATTATAAATACTAAGACGTAAAGCACGAAAAGACTAGTAAATATTGTAGCATTGCATAGAAACCACATGTCACAAAAAAAAGCCACAAGATATTAGATCAGTAATACCTTTGCAAGACAAGACACTTTCAACGGGTGGTTTTGGTATGGCCGGGTTCTGGATCAGTCGTCTGCCATCGTCTCCACGCATCCATTGCTCACGTCGTCGTCGTGAATTGCTCCACACTTGCGTGCTATGCAGTAATTACCCTTTTCTTCTGATGGCTACTTATCGGACACAACTAATAACGAAAGAATTAAGATTTTGGTGGCACAGGGCGTGAGCGAAACAGCCGCCCCGACGAAGTCAAGTGAACGCAGGTCGACGTACGCCGAACGCCTCGCAAGATCAATGCGTGCATTTGTTTGTAAGCTGGAGAACAGCCACTAAGACTAGTACTCAAATTTTATAAAACCATTTCGTCGCCGTTCGCTATTTTCAATGAGGCTAACGCGGTACATGACGACCCTCGCTGTCCAAGAAGGCGTTCAGGCGCAAACATGCACCTCTTACTACGGCGCTGTGACGAAATTGACCAAGGGAACGAGGGTGTTATAGAAGTGCAGTACTATTAGTCTAAATGGTTGTTCTAGAGGTTGCGAACTAATGCACGCACACTGTAAAAAATTGACGTCAATTTTACGTGTCTTTCCCTCATCAAAAAAGACGGGCACGGTCGTCATTTCAAAATACGAGGATGCCCTCATTATTTATTTGGCGCGAGAGCCGAGCCTTCCAGAAAAGCCGAAATCCCAGGAGTGCAAGCATGCGCAGATGGCGAGGAGTTGGATGCCCCGCCGCGCAGCGCGCAGCCGCGCAGCTCTCTCTCGTCCCTCCTCTCTCGCAGAATGGCGGTGTTGTTGGTGCGTTGTTGCAACACCTCGTTGTTGCCGTCTGCTCTTTCCCATCTCTGTTGTTTTGCTCCGTGTCGTGCGCCGTATCGCGCAGCCGCAAACAGAGGTTGTCACACTAGCTATCGCTCTCGGGCGTTCGTCGAACTCGCCTCGGTGGCTGTTGACATCGTGGTCAGTGTAGTGTCCTGTGATGCATCAGGGCCTCATCAGCTCTCATCGACGACTAAATCGCCCACTTCAAGGTATGCAATGTGACTTTATCCTTGCAATGTCTTGCTTACGTATTGAAATCGAATATTTCTCCATGTTCGCGGTTCGAGTGCTTTCGGTTGAAGACGGAAACCCCATGCACGCGTGGTAGCGCTCGAGCGTGTTCGAAATCCGCGGTCTGAGAACACGGGCGTCCACCGACACATCGTGCTTATGGTGTTTCTTTTTCAGCACGTTGATGTTTCCGTTATATTATGCACGTGTTTATTTATCCGTGCTGCAGCGGCGGCGGCTTTACCCAGAGCCCTGCGCCTTATCTCTGAGGGGAACTCGTGAGTGCGAGCTTTTATGGAAGCTTAGTTTCTGTGTTTGTTTTTGCAACAACATTCATGCAGCCAGACAACATAAGCGAGTGGCTAACATCTTTGTGACGATGCAATGTCATTGAACGACGTTTTAGCTGCTTCGAAAACGGAAGTTTCCAGTGCACTCGATTCACGAGTCTCCAAGAGGTTCACAAAGATATTGGCCGCCCTCGTAATTTGACGGGAAATTTCTCGAGCAGTTGGGAGGGTTAATTATTCTAAACATCCACTCTGCAGCTCGCTGCTGGATCTGACTTTATATTTAACAGTTTGCTTTTTTTTTATATCGTATTTTCCGGACTATAATTCGCGGTCTATACATGTTTAAAAGTTGAAATTTTAGGCTGTGCGGACTATCTACGCGTGCGGACTATACACGAAATTCGTTTTTCAAGATCGTTCATTATGAGGAGATGTGACGGATTTTGTTTGTGAAAAAGTATGTTAACGATGATTTGTGTATAATACGCGCTTCTTTGTGAGCTAAGAAAGCAGACATTTGTTAAGGTGTGCCTTCTATAAGAAGATTTTCGTGTCGACTAAGCACCAGCTAGAGCCGACTATGCACGGCACGCGGACTATGTATGCACCGGGTGCGGACTATCTATATCAGTAAGAACTTTTACTTTCGACCCCAAATTCACCGGGTTCGGACTATAGCCCGGAAAATACGGTACATATATTTTAGATTTTTTCATGTCCTATATTCCGTTCACGCCTAAGCTGATATGCGGTGCAAGCTACTTGTTCGCCAACTGTAATTAAAGCCTCTTGTCGCTTGATCTCGCTCTCCCCGCGTGAGTATGCGGAGAGGCGGCGATCACGTTGTGCAGAATCGACAGTTGACTGGTCAAACGAACATGCAGCTTCCACCGCACTGTCAGTTTAGGGGTGAACATTTCGCGAAATCGTAATAATTAGCTCAGCATACCCAACGGCTGATCGGTTTCGCAGAAGTTTATATTGTATTTACTTTTCTGCGCTTTCTTGTTTCATTTCTCATTGATTAACACTGTTCATTCATTTGCATACCTCAGTCTTTAGATAGCTAAAATGACGTCGAAAACTTCTTGTGATATATTTTTTTTTTGTAATCTTGAACGGATTGTAAAGGAAAATGAAGGTGATAGATATCTGGATGCCGTCCTCACTGTATAGGTCATTGTAGGGCTCGGCGGACATTAGACAGGTGGATAAACGTCAAAATATGTTTACTAATTAACCAAAAATTATAAAGTCACTGTTTAATTACATAGCTTTTTAGTTTTCTTTTTTTATTTCACTGTAGGTTACACTTGTGCAGCTTCAGACACCCAGGCCGTGACACTTCCCCTTTGGACTCGGTTTAATGAATTTGTGTTGAGTATAGTTGCATTATTTGTGTTTAGTATAGTTACGTTTATTTATCATTAGTGCATGATTTTTTCTTAACGAGGTTATAATTGCTTCCTCTTTTTTACAGTGGCTATTTTCAAACCCAACGTTGCATTTGCATATGTTTGTGTGTATGTACATGTGTGTGTCTGCATCTAACTGTGTCACATGACACCTGTGATATCCTAAGGACGTCTGCATATAGTTGTTTCACTTTGCATTCGGGTTCAAAGTATAGCTATGTTGGACTGTTAATTTTAGGGTGGCATATCCCACAAGCCTCATGTTTGCTTTGATGTGCCCGTCATGCTAAGTGATGTGCACTAGATACAATAAATGTATTATGTTATTATTATGAATATTATTATTATTCAGCGTTTTGATAGGCCCCTTCGCAATTGCAATTTTAAAGAGAGTAATCTAACCCCAAAACTCTCTAACCGGCGATTTCCAAAAAACATAGATTACCTCAAAACTTGCTGCTTTTTCACAAAATTGTTTCATTTAGGTTAGACTTTAACAGTGCCTCCGTTTAAAATTGCAATTGCAGCATAGCCCATTATACCAATACTTTAGAAGGTAATTAACATATTTTGGTTAGTAAACATAATTTTATGTTTATTCACTTATCTAAGGCTCGCCGAGTCACACAGTTATACAGTGAAGATGGCATCCACATAATATTGTCACGAATGAGAAGTGATGAGGCGGCGAATGACTGAGTAAACTGAACGTTTAATGGGGCGAACTTGTGCCCAAAAATAAAAGGAAAAAGAAAGATGACAACAGAGCGTCGCAGGCGTCGAAGGCGGCGAAGCAGCAAGATCGAACGCTCAGGTGAAACTGACTCTGGCTCGCTACGCGAAGCCCCTTATGTACACGTGTGAGCTTCTGGAATAATCGGCGCAGAACGTTCGACGCGTAGAACATTCGCACCTCGAAGAAGCACCCGGATTCTCGAATTTGCCAGAACACTAAAATGCAGAGGAAACAAAAGACACGTCTGCCAGGAATCGAACCCTCGCTTTTCGAGTGGGAGGCAGTTACGATAACCGCTAGGCCACGCGCGCAGCTGCCAACTTGGGCAGCTGCGCGCGCGGCATTACTCCCCCTTTTAAAGTGCATTTCCTCGATGCAACACAAGACAAAACAAAATAAAAAAGAACGATAAACTAAAGAGTCCTTTGAAGCACATAAGGTCCACAGTCCTATCGGGCGTAGTACGGCTTCAGGCGCACGACGTGGACGACCTCAGGTCGTGGTGGGCGGCGTGACGATGTTCGTGTTCCGTCGGGCATCAGCTCGTAGTTCAGTTCGCCGAGGCGACGAAGCACCTTGTATGGTCCAAAGTACCGTTTCAGCAGTTTCTCACTAAGGCCGCGGCGACGAATGGGCGTCCACACCCACACCCTGTCTCCGGGCTGGAAGTGGACGTCCCTACGACGAAGGTTGTAGCGGCCCGCGTCGACGCGTTGCTGGTCTTGAATCATGAGTCGGGCGAGCTGGCGGACTTCCTCGGCCCGTTGAGCAACCGCCTGGGCGTCGTCGCTCTCATTGTCAGATGGCTCATGGGGCAGCATGGCGTCCAGCATGGTCGTTAGCTTGCGACCATGTACCAGCTGGAAAGGTGTGAATCCAGTGGTCTCTTGAACCGCCGTATTGTAGGCGAAAGTGACGTAGGGCAACACCTCGTCCCACGTCTTGTGCTCTACGTCGACGTACATAGAGATCATGTCGGCGATTGTCTTGTTGAGTCGCTCCGTCAGCCCGTTGGTCTGTGGGTGGTACGCGGTGGTACGACGATGGCTGGTGTGACTGAGCCGGAGGATTTCTTGGGTCATCTGTGCCATGAACGATGATCCGCGATCTGTGATAAGAACTTCGGGAGCGCCATGCCGGAGGACGATGGACTCGATGAAAAACTTGGCGACTTCCACAGCAGTCCCTGAAGGAAGGGCTTTCGTTTCGGCGTACCGCGTGAGATAATCTGTGGCGACGATTATCCAGCGGTTTCCCGATGTTGACGGCGGAAAAGGGCCAAGTAGATCCATTCCGATCTGCTGGAACGGTGCGGTCGGGGGAACAATCGGCTGCAGGAGACCTGCTG
>JAZHYW010005721.1:0-52424 GCA_037355805.1 Ixodes ricinus
TGATGTTATGGTGGTTTTCAAGTATTGTGTGTGTGTTGGGGGGGGGGGGTTCAAATTTACGTTTAGGGAGCCAACAAAGGGATCGTCCAGTTTCTTGATTTTCGCTGTCCTTCAGAGAAAACGTGTTTGCTGGTCTTTCGCCGCGCGGTCCTGGGAAGGCAGTAAGTTGACTACAGGTCCGCCCATTCGAAAGATAGTAAAGAGGAATATAGCCGTTTTATGCCTGGGGTCGGCCCCTCAGGAAATCATGTGTGCACTCGATGGGAGACAGTTTCACGGGGCAAAGTGAATAGACTCAAGATGTTGGGGTTTCCAGGTGAGCCTTTTGGCTGAGGTTGCGAGGCTCACTGCTGAAGCAGGCAAAGTGCAAGAGAGAAGAAAAATACAGCCGTACAGAGAGAGGTCGATGGGTGAGAGTTCCCTACCTTCTGTCGCGCTGCCACACAGTCTAAAACAGGATCGAGAGGGGCGATACGGGATCCGTGTTGTGTTTTCAGCGCCACAAAAAAATGAATCAAAAAAAAAAGGGCATGCACGCGAGGGTTAGAGCATGCGTGGAAAAACGTCCGCATAGCTAAGTGCCCAAAAAGAAGCACGAAACACCGTGTGTGACATGTATAGCAGGTTGTCGTCTACCGGAATACCCCTATCTTGTAGGAAGATCGCTATGTCGGTCAGAGGAAGGTGTTTGAGCGACGGGCTGAGAGAGCACGCGCACTCCCTTAAAGGAACGGTAGGGGGACTTCTACCGCTACATTGCGAGGTTTCTCTCGTCTCCTCTCTTTTGGTGACTCTACTGTATGTGGGCAGACGCAGGAAAAATGAGTTCAGAGGATAACGACGGAAGCGTTCATTATACTCTCTTCGATGAGCGGGCAGTGTATCAGTAGGAAGCCATCCCGGTCGGCGTCATCTGAGAGGTAAAGGTGCTGTATCTGCGTCCGAACTTGCGGTGTGAGGTTTGCTGGGGGCGACGTATCTGCGCATCTGGTACGCCTGGTTGGGCGTGTCGTTTTTAATCTGGCAATGTTGCTGTAATCCTGTTTGTCAAGTTTCTTTGGTTCACTTTTTTTCAGTAAACTGCGGTTGCGGGTCAGCCGTTGTCCTGTCGTGTTGCAGTGCGCTGTTCTTCGTCCCTGTTTATCTGGGGCTGTTTTAATACATGTTTAACTGTTACCAGCTGGCCCATCCCACACACCTCTTACACTTGCATATTGAAAATATGTCTATTTTCCATTTTACCAGGGTTTTGCGAATATTGGAATTTTTGAGATAGTAGTTTTGAATAGTACGCTATTTGATATTCGCTTAGGGATGAGCTGTGAAAATCACGCACTTTTTGAGGCTGGAAAAGTCGGAGTTCGCGGCAGTCTAGTTCGCCCCGTTGAGTGCCACGAGCAAGGGTGCGTTGAAGAAGCTCTTGCCGAAGTGGAGACCGTGTACGGGTTTGTTGTTTTCTCCGCAATGCCGACGCGTGCTGAACGGAAGAGCACGCTTTCACTGCGCTGGCGGGTGGCACGCGCGCTGGTGTGTATTTGTTGTCAGAAGTCGCGGCCGGAAGCGGTGGGGTAGGATTCGCTCCCGTTGAGTGCCCTTCTCCCCGAGCAGGTGTGCGCTGCAGGAGAAGCAATGTACACATAGCGTTTTGCGTTTTCCTTGATTCGGTTTGTTTATTCGTTCGTAACGATATCACAATGTCTACTTGATGATCTCCAGAAGTGTCCGGTCCTCGTACTGCCAGAAAATCAACGGGGCACTAGCCGACCCTGCGACGCGTGGGTGACCCGAGTCGCGGATTTGGGCCGGACACTCGTAAAGCCTGGGAATCACTGAATTCTGTGGATGTCGACGAGACGTTCCCACTGTTCGAGGAGAAGAGCAGGCTCCGATAGTGGTTGCTTCGGCATCACCACTGGCCCTCCGAATGCTCCACCGATCGAGCGCATTGGATCTGCTGACGGAACATTTGTGTACTGTCCCCCTTGCTTCAAGTCAACTGCTTTTACACGATTCACGGATTGTAGCCTGGGGAAAGAGGGCGGTGCCGCTGGTTCCGGCACTCTTTCCTGGCAACAGACTGCCGCCACGTACCAGAAACGTTTTGAAGTTGTACAGGATGCCCTGACAACTCGGTTCGTATCAACTGCAGCACAAGAAGGTCGTGCACTTCGACATTAAGCATGGCAGCCATTGCAAACTGCCAACAGGTGTTCCCGAGTGCCTTAGCTGCACCAAAGGCCGCCTTTTCCACTTTGTGCTGATGACTCACGAGAAAGATCGGGGAATTCAGGTTGCGAGGTTAGAACACAACGGAGATATTCAGCGGCATATTTTGCGTTGCTTTTTTATGTTTTGTTGTTTCTAACGTTTCTGAGCGCTGGATTCAGTGTCTGCTGTGTTACGAATGCACTCGCTTCTCTGCTTTGTAATATTTTGTTCAGACCCTATACATAGATCCTTCAATCCCCGAACTCAAGGAGATGCGTCCATGAGTGATCTGGCTACAATTCCGTGCAACGCCTGACCGGATGCCCGCGGTAGAAACTTTCTCACCTCCAGCACTGAAAGGCCTTACACGGGCGATGCAAGGAGTGAACGAGCTCCATGCAGGACTTCCGGTTTGTACCTAGAGATGCCAAAGCTGTTTTCCTCAAGCGCGGTGGAGCTCTGGGATTACTACGACCACGGGGACAACAGAGGCATGACCAGCCATGCAGAGGGGGGTGGCACAGCTCTCTCAAGCTCCAAGTTAAAATTGCTGATCAAGAACCGCCTCTTCCGGCTTCCAAGTTCATGGGTGAGTATCAGCGGTTTTATTCACCGCCAGATCCCAGGTACGCTATACTTAGCACGCAGAGAGTAGGACACAATTGTCTCACCTTGATACAGCGAGAATATATTTCACCTTCATTGGGTTCTGCATAATGATGAAAAACAAAATGTAAATGGATGCTTACTAAAGATTGACTGAAAGGGTGTTTCAGACGTAACACATCGTGACGGCACTTCGTTGATCGCTTTTTATTTTACCTCCCAGTGCGGGTGCTCATCGGAGCGGCTGGAGAGGGGGTGAGCTCGCGCCAACACGCGCCGTCGGACCTACAGCATCAGCAACTGAAGCTGATCGAGCCGCTGTCAAGCATAACGTCACCGAAATAGAGCGGGAGTTTCTCCCTGTGGTTCCTGTCGGTTCCTCCGTTCCTGACCAGACAGGAGCGGTTGGAGTTCTAGATCGACCTGAGTTTTTGAAGCTGGTGACACAGCTGGCCAGGGTTTGAACGGATGGAAAGGGTTGTCCCAAGAAAAGAATAAGCCATATTGTTACTGTAAACAGCGTGTGTCATTTTGTATCCATTTCTCCAAAATCGTGCACACGGTCATCGTAGGCGTTCAACACTTAGCCGTGAGGTCGCTGTTTTTCGTTTCGTAAAAATCAGGCGCACTGCATGTAACGCTAAGACGCTTCTATCAGTATGCATACACGTAATTGTTTCTGAACGAAACAACAGAGCACTCCCAGCGGTGCGCGGAAAGTTTTTCACAAGTTGACACATCGCTCGACAGAAGGCCCTTGCGTATTTGTGTACTTGCAGTTTTTGGCCAAAGAAATCATTCAGCATTCTGAAACATTCGTATTATTCCCAAGTAGAAACCAGGTTTTGGACTGTTTGCACTATGCTGGTATTAGCCATCTTTGAGATATGGTCGCACTATAAGGGCCAGCTCCGCACATTTGCGTTTGACTGTAACCGCAGCCACTTGCGCCGTATTATGACCAGAGGTTGCAATGGCAACAGTCGCGCCAGGCAAAAGACATGCCTATTCATGCAAGGCACTCGGTTTCACTCAAACGAAATGGGTCAGCCGACACGCAAGTGTGGGCGGAGCTTAACGCACTGGAGCGTGCGATTCCTGTGTTTCTTTTAAAGAAGGAGCTCCGCTCTGCCGCGGCAGCAGCGCATCCAACGGCCGCATCGGTGCCCGGCGCGCCGCCTGTGGCCTCTATTTTCCAATGCACCCATGGCCATCGTCCGTGGCTCTGCTTAGGGATGCCGCAAACCTTTCTCGAACCCGGAGTTTCCGCATAGAACTTTCGAGGTTCCACACCGAGTTCTACGAAACTCGAACACCTTAACCGGACTGGTTCCACTTTGTGGACCACGTGTGTATAGACTTTGATAAAGCAGGTCTAGGTTGGGAGAATTTGTTCAAGAAAATTTCATTTAATGAACTGTTACAATCATTAGACACTAGTTCTAACTCACTAAGAAGAGTTAATAACCTAATTTATTCTTACTGTACACTTTTAAGTAAGGGGTGTATGAGGGTACACTCCTTGTCCCATATGTAACACACCAAACTACATTTGGACGTTCAGTCCACTGACGTCGAGCTGCCGATGCCAAATTTTACGAGCGGCTTGATGGCTGTTGGATATAACGTACTAAATAGCTAATGCCTGTATCAGACTAGAAGGAAAAAAATCCCTGATGGTTTTGCAGCAGGGCCAAGACAACCTTGATTGCCTTACTGTAGCCTTCAGTGCCTACATTAGCTATTTTATCAATAATTATATCAAGCCGCTCTTGAAAGTTGGCATCGTCGGTTCCTACGATCGTGGACTGAACATCGAATTGTTGTTTTGGGGTGTTACATATTGGACAGGGTTGTACCTTATACATCCTATACACCCCTAATATGGTTACAAGTTCTGTAGGTTCATCCCGACACAGATTGAACCCCGAAAGTTCGAGCTAAAAATACGGTTCAACAAAAGTTCGCGACATCCCTAACTGTGACCACCGTGATCGTGACTAGGGGTCTCTGGAACTCGGATATTTAGGTCCAACTTTCAAGGTTCGACTGGTTCGACTGCTTTCAAATTTTAGCCAGGTTCCACAGGTTCGACTTTGCGGACAATGTGGCCAGACCTTGATCCAAACACATCTAGGTTTGGAGAACATTTTTACGCTAATGAGGCTGTTTTTGATTTTTAAGATAGTTAGAATTAACGGAAACTGATTCCATATATCGAAGAGTTGATAACGTAATTTAGTCTTACTGCCTTGACCGAAATAACCAATCAGTGTTCTCTTGCCTCGTCCTTCAGCCATCACCAACCTTTACAACTCCATTTGGGCTAGCCCGTCGCTCATGCGCTATGATCGAACCTCAGTCGAACTTTTCTCGCACTTTCCACGAAATGTTATCAAAAAAGTCGAATTTGGTGGAACTCGAATTTTCACCGGTTCGCGTGAAACATGCGAGTCTGGCGATGAAGACGAGAACTTCTATACGTGTGCGAGAGGGTGTGCGGCGACTCAAGTCGTCGCAGCGATGGACTCCGTAAGTGACGACGTCACAAGATGGCCCCATGACAGTCCATGGTGCCAGCCGTGTTCCAAAAACAATGCGTGGGAACACGACGCGCGGTAAGAATTTACAAAAATTTTGTAAGCATCTTGCCCGGTCAAAATATCATCTCTACAATTGCTTCAGGCGCGTAGTAGACGACAAGATAGATTTGTTGGTCTTCTATGGTCGACTGCAGGACTTCGTTGAATTACCGTTGACAAACAAGCAATGCAAAAAAAAAAACATGTGCATAGCCATTAAGGTAGAAGCTTTTGCAACATGCATTGCTAGGACAAATGAAAGCTCAGTTAAAAGCTAGGTTAATTCAACAAAGAATCACATTCTGATATGGTTACGTCGACGCCTTGAAGTGTATGCGTTGCGTAGCGGAGGCCAGCATGCGAATAAGGCGTATAAAATGTCACGTCGGTTGCTCGACGTGTGTGTAATTAAAAATCACACTAAAAGTTTTTTACCTGAATGACAGAATTGACAGAAACGTCTAAAAATAAATTATAGCCACGAGGCAAAAAGATATTTAACGCAGTGTTTACATCGCAAAACACATTCCGAAATAAGCGCTAAGGCACAGTCTATAACTAATGAATAATTCAAACCTGCAAAAAAAGAAAAAGAAACGAAAAAAAAACCAGAACAAAAACGTTTTAAATTTGAGACGTTGTTTTAAAGAGTTGCAAAAAAACCTAGAGATAAGAAACAGAAGGGGACAAGGACAACACCGTCTAGGTTTTCTACTACTATGTTGGTTCGATGCTAACGATAGGCTCGGGAACACAAAACCAACTGCACCAGAGCCAACTCAGGGCATCTAAGCATACACTGCCATGATTGTAGGTGCGTCGTTCGCCTGCCAGCCTGTACAATTTTAGGTAGGAACAGTAATCAGTTAACTTCGAGAAATTATTGAAGCAGAACATATCGCCAGGAATTCTAACAACCGTATTAGTACACCTTCTTTACACCTGACAGAAAAAGAGAAAACATTTTAGGCATCTAGGAGATCTGAGCGCGTGATTTGGGAAATTCGGTGTTGCTAGAGGTTGAGGAAGACAAAGTTATATAAAAAGAGTTGTCAGTGAACGACGACGACGAGTCAGAACAGTAGGTGGCTTTTTTGATCACTTCCTTCATATCAACTAAAGTAATCGCGTAATTTATTCGCCTACTGACTACAACTGCAGCACTTCACATTTACGATCCTTCGCCCCACGCCCTGAGCGCGTGTGGGGCTTTTGGCTCTTCAACACCATGCAAAACACCGAGCTGAACGATCACGGAACACACTCGTCACCGCAAGTCATAGAACATTCATACTCTGCTGAACCGAGAAACCCAAATGACGTTCCTATGGATTCCAGTGCTGCAGACCTTCTTCCTTTATCACTTTCACAAGGCAGTGAAGCGTCATTGACACCCGGCCAAGGCACACCTCGTGGTACCGACGACGACATGGAAGAATCTGCAACAGCTCAAAGATCTGAGCTCGACCGCTTCACACTGGTAACATCGAGAAAGCGTTCCAAACCAAGCGAGTCACCGCCTAAGGCTCCACAAGTAGGACCAACTGTCATATTTGTACCAGCGAACCACACAGATTCCCTCACCAAACTTAGCACCATGAAAGTTTCCTCCGAGCTGGAAAACCACTGCCCAGAAAGCATCCAGATGATACGCCCAAACAACCGACTGAACTTGATCGCGGTAGACACCAGAAACGCACAGGCTACTCGATCGCTTCTAAAACTAACATCCCTGTGCGGAGTGACTGTGAAGTCATACGAACCCGGACCCCGCGATGGAGCCGTCGGCGTCATCAAGGGTGTTGGCGACGACGTTGATGATGCGCTCCTAAAAGCTGGGCTAACCTCGGAGATACCCGTGGTCCACGCCAGAAGACTAGGCAAATCTCAAGTAGTCAGGATCCTTTTTAATGGCCCAAAAATGCCCAAGTACGTGCTGCTCTCACGGGTCAGGTACCAAGTTTGGGAATTCGAAGAGCGCCCCTTGCAATGCGCCAACTGTGGCCGTTTTGGCCACAAGACTGTGGTCTGTACGAAGAATCAGATGTGCAGTCGATGTGGAGGCAGCCACAGTCGAGCGAGCTGCGAAGCTTCTCCCCTGTGTGTTAACTGCGGCAGTGAACATGATGCCCTTGTAGCTTCCTGCCCCAAACAAGTTGAACAAAGAGAACTTGCCAAGAACAGAAGAAGATTTCACGACAACGATGAGAGCGGCCACAAATACACGCCAGAAGTGGGGCCACCTCTAGAGCCTTTAAGGCCCCTACAACCACTTAAACAAGCCAGCAAGGAAACTGCCATCCAGCACCCTGCTGCTCAAGCAATGACACCCAATCTTGAGTCCCGCAAGGAAAAGGGGCCTCCACAGTGTAGCTATAGAGACGCTCTAAAAAATGTGCAGGACAAGAAACATCCACCGACCTCCCCACTCAGCACCCCAACTGCAGCAATGCAATCAAATACACAAGAACATACTAAGGTAAACAAAGACCGAAAAACAAATGAGCCTTCTACTGATAATGCTAAACAAGAAACAGGGTCATTTTGTAGGACAGCAATTAATGTCGTAATTGATTATGTTCGCCGCTTACTTAATGACAGCCAATCAGAGTGGGCGAAAGTTTTACTTAAACTGGTCGACTTCGCACTTCCGTACATCTACACCTTGGTAATGTAGACCCATTTGAAGTTATTCTAAATGCAGCGACTATTTTCCAGTGGAATGCGAATGGACTTAAATCAAGGCTTGGAGATCTAAGACAGTTCACGTGGAAACACCAATTTCCTTTAATTACAATATCAGAGTCTGGAATTCCAGACAAAAATGCCATAAAGCTTTCAGGATATACCTTCGTTACCTCACAAAGGTCGAATGGGGTGAGCAGAGTTTTAATAGGTGTAAGAAAAGATTTAAGTTACATAGATCATGAAGTGGCACCTCATGACACAAACGAATATGCTTGCATAACAGTTAAAAGTAAATCGCGCAAGTTTACGTTGATATCGGCGTACATACAACCAAGAGCAACATTCGATACCCAACGGTTAGAAAGGCTTATTCAAGACACTCCTTCCCCTCATATACTTTGCGGAGACTTTAATGCACATCACGAGCTTTGGGGTGGTATCCGAAATGATAAACGGGGTAACACGATCAGCGAACTCACCTCAAAATTGAATCTGGCGCTACTCAATGACGGAAGCCCCACGTTCTATAGAGGAACAACGGTGAGCAGTGCTCTCGATCTGAGTTTTGTCTCTTCAAGCTTTCTACAAAACGTTTCATGGACTACAGATCTCGAAACTCGAGGTAGTGATCATTATCCTATTCTTCTCACAGTTCGTGATTTTGCCGGCTGTAAAACATCCAACGCCCTTTCATATACTGACTGGAATCTTTTTTCAGAACTAGCAGGAAAATGTATAACAGCAGCAACAACAAACGAGGAGTTGGCACCGTCTATTGCTCATTGCCTAAAACTGTCGACAAAAAAGATACATGTACCTTTCCATTGTACTGACATTGACGCTGAATATGAAAGATTGCGGGCTATTCGAAGACGAGCTGAACGGAAAGCGAGAAGAACAAAAACTGTAGAGGATTCTTGTGCAGCTCGGAAGGCACAAAAAAGGTTCACCGCTATTTAGACGCTCTCAGCCGTCGTCGATGGCGCGAATTCTGCAGCTCTCTGGACACTGCAAAAGGTCTATCTCATGCATGGAGGGTCGTGAGAGGCCTGAAGACTCGAGCGCAACAACGCCACCCATTCAGAGCATTAAGTCTGCACTACGGATGCTCAGACATCGAAATCGCTGAAGCTTTTTGCAAGCAAATTACACAACCATTACACCCACAACTCAAAGATCAACCATTCCAAAATCCTCCGCCCCTAACACGTGATGCTTCCTTAGACCTTCCGCTCACATTAAATGAACTAAACTACGCTTTACAAGATATCAAAAAGCACACATCCCCTGGCCCAGACGGGGTCACTTATTCTGCGTTGGCCTGTTTAAACGAATCTGCAAGACTTCGACTCCTGGAATTTTACAATACATCATTCCTCACGGGCACACTTCCCACAGAGTGGAAGCAAGCAAAAATTGTCCCAATCCTTAAACCCGGACGGTCTCCTCTCGACCTTGGATCATTCAGACCAATTGCACTCACTAGCTGCATATGTAAGGTCATGGAGCGCATGATACTCGCAAGAATGTCATGGTTTCTCGAGAGCAAGTCATTATATCCAAAGGAGATGGCTGGCTTCAGAGCAGGACGCTCAACTGTAGACAACGTCATTGAACTTATCAGCTCTATCGAACAAGGCCTGCATGAACGCAAGATAACGTCGGCTGTTTTTCTAGACATAGAGAAAGCATTTGACTCAATTGACCATCACTGTATCATAAACGCCATGAAAAAGCAAGGTTTTGGAGGTAGAATATTCAACTGGGTTCAAAACTACTTAAGTGAACGTACGGTTTTTATGGAAACAATTGAGGGCCGAACAACTTTACATAATGTAAAAAGAGGAGTACCACAAGGGGGAGCCCTGAGTCCACTGCTTTTTAATCTCGCGCTCTTCGACTTACCCCGTCAGGTTTCTAAAGACGTCCGCCTTTCAATATATGCTGACGATATTTGCTTATGGTCCACCAATGCAAATCGCTTTGTCACTCAAAGGACACTCCATAAATCACTCATAAAAATCAGTCATTTTCTTAATCGTTGTGGTATGAGCCTGTCGGTCGAGAAGACGGTGGCCATCGCCTTTACTCGAATGTCGATGAAGCGATTTCCTATCGTCTTCGGTGGACGAGTAATTCCATTTGTTCTAAAACACAAATTTCTCGGTTTTACAATAGACAAACACCTAGCTTGGAATCACCATACAAAACAACTAAAATCCAAGCTGGCCTCAGCCGGCAACGTGCTACGCTTCCTGACTGGCACCACATGGGGAAAATCCTCTAAATCTATGCTAATGCTACAAACGTCTTTAATTAATAGCCTTCTCAGATATAGCTTGCCAGTTTTAACTAATGTATGTGTATCGGGCACAAAAACCATTGAGGCAGAGCTTTGTAAGTCCCTCAGGACCTGCTTAGGTGTACCCACGGGTACATCAAGTATCGGTACCATTGCCGAAGCAAGGGCATTGCCTTTAGCGATTATGGCAAAACAAGAAGTATTACGTGTTCACTTGAGACACAAATTACAACACCGTCAACATCACTTGTCAGACATAACAAATCTGCGACCAATGTCAAGTTTTGGCAGAATATTATTTACATGTAACAGCAACGTTCCAAACTATGCTGATTTCCACGCAGTCCCAAGATGCCCCCGTGGACTCTAGCCGTACCCCACGTAAATTTTAATATTCCTGGATTTACAAAGAAGACAGCTCAAGCTCAACCAGTCGTACTACAACACGTACTAAACCTTCTACATGACAGGTACCGTAACAGTACTCATGTTTACTCTGACGGGTCCACGCGCTCGGAAAGCTCATCATCTGCATTCGTCATACCCAGACTAGGTGTTGTGGAGGCACTGAAACATTGTCGGGTTGTCTCCTCTACCGCAGCAGAACTCTGTGCGCTGAACATGGCCCTATGCTACATTAGCAAATCTACAAGGAGATCGAGGTGGACGATATTCACCGACTCACGAGCGGCATTACAAATGCTACGACGGTCACCTTTAAAAGCATCAAATCCAGTGCTGGTTTTGAAAACACTTTACAACTATGCCGCAGCAACAAACAAGGGTCATACAGTTGACTTTCAATGGGTACCCGGTCACACAGGAATTCCTGGGAACGAGTCTGCTGACGCTGAAGCAGAAAATGCGCATAACCTTGCTCCATCTGAAAACATTCCTTTCACTCGAAAAGAGGCTGCAAGACATGTGGCATCATTCGGTAAAAACACTTTCCTGGGTGAATGGTCATCCACCAAAAAATGCTACCCATACCTCCACCAAATTGACCCGGGACTAGAAAACTCTATTCCTAAAAAATTACCTCGAAACGTGGAAACTTGTTTGCACAGATGTCGCTTGAATTCTGCTTTCACAAATATTCAGATGCACAAATTCGGGTTTATTTCAAGTCCGAACTGTTTACACTGCAACGTCCCTGAAGACCTCCACCACGTCATCTGTGAGTGCGAGTTGTTTAACACTGAGAGACGCGCACTTCACGACACTATTCAGAAATTAAATAGCGATCCGTTCAGCCTAAGCAAGATCCTTGGCCCTTGGAACGATCGAAAAAGCCAACAGAGAGCTATAGACGCCTTGGTGGTTTACTTGGAGAAAACAAACCTAATTAGCCGTCTTTGATTTAATTTTCTTACCCAAATAACTTTTATCTCTTGATAAGGCAGGGAAGTGACGCTGTGTGCAGTAGATACTTTATGAGGCGGGAACGGCAGTCACTGAGCCCCCATCTTTATTTACTGTAGGAATATCTGAATACCCGTTTCCGTGCATTGTGACATCTCTTATGTGACGGTCTTTTAAAGTGTCCGGAGACCTCACGGTTGAACTCGACCGAACACAATGTTGAATGCTACAGACTGTTATACATGAAGATGGGCTTTTGAACTCTAACACTGTCGCATTACAAAAGCGGTTTTTTTCTTTTCATTGTGTACATATTTACAAATTCTCACTATTCTGTGATAACTGATTTGTTGCACCAGACTGTATGCGCTGTGTATTGTGCTACCTTTATTTTTTCCTCTTCCCTGTCTTCTGTTTTCCCACTCCCCATCCCCACACAGAGTAGCCAACCGAGACTTCTTCGGTTAATTTCTCTGTTTTTCCTGATCATTAAATGAATGAATGAAATGAGTTGTGAGTCAGCGCGGTTTGTTTGAATTTTGCTTTATTTTTCGTGTGTCTGGAGTGAGTGTTGTTTGCTTAGTGCGCTCTGGTGTGTGTGTCGTAAGTTGGTTCCACCAGCTCGCCTGCTCTTTTACTCTAATTTCGTTGTTGTTTTATCCGTTTTATTTCCCTTGTCTCGAGGGTTTTGCAAGTATGATATATCTTCGAGTTGTTCGCGAAACCGAAACTAACATCTATATGTCCATTTTGCTTTAGTGTGAATCCGAAACTAACATCTATGTTTCCATTATACCGTGGTCGCTAGTTCAGGTATTGTCGACCAGAAAATGCTTGAAAATTAGGGTTTCTCTTGTAAAACCGAAAATATATTTTTCGACGATAATTAATTCTAAGAAATACCTCATCCTTTGTGGCCGAAAAAAAAAGTATTTTATATTTTCTTTTGCGCGATATTCGCTACGCCAGAATGACGCATAATCAGCAACAGTTCTTTGCTAACACTTCTGGCTAGGTGGCGCTAGCCGCCGTCCAGTTTCAGGTCTTCAGATGAATCGTTTCGACTTATCCACATTGAACTGCGTTTTAGAAGAAAAACGAACATGGCGGTGTTCGCAGTTTAGCAGTGTTCTATACTCTGTTTCACCTTATGATGTACCGCAGAAAAGGCTACAAGTGCGAACTCTTTGCTCTAGGGCACATCTCGGCGGCACAAGTTCTCGTGCTTTAAGAGCAGCTCCCAACGCTATGAGCTCGCGCTTCTAGCCTTCTCTGCGGTACAACATAAGGTGAAACAGAGTATAGAAAGAATGGCTGAGTTGAGGCAGAAGCGGCGGCTTGACGAATCCAAGTTTCTCTGGTAAAGGTAACTACATTCAAAGGAACAGAAAGGCGTCACACGACAGGTGAAGGCGCCTTATCGAACACTTCGCTCGAGAAGGGAGCTCCTTAAAAGCGGTGGGAACCTAGCTTTTAAAACTACATCGGTCAACAAAGTTCTTTTCGAAACTACGCATCGATGTATGGGTATAAGCTCGTGCACGGGGTCGGGCCCGCGAGCTCGATAGGGTCCACTTGTGATATCCACTAAATTCCAGGGACAGCGAGGCATAGACAAATATACAGCTTTTTTTTTTTCAAAATCAAATTAATTTTTTTTTTTTTTAGGCGGAGAGGGGAAGTTGACTTTTGCACAGTGTTACTCTGTCCTTCATTTTTAATTTCGAGGAACTTCGTCTTTATCTGCGCGCTGGAGCCCCAGCTATCCATCTATCACTCCACCCAGCTGCACTGGCGAAGAAAAATGGCTGTCGTTTGCAGCCTGTCGGTAGCTTGCCTGGTAACCTTCTGTGTTGAGTACTGCCTGCCCAGTGATCCATGACGAAACAGCCTGTGCACCTTGCTGCGTCTCCGCAGGTGCCGCCTCCCGTGATCTCTAATGCGCGAAACACATGTGCGACGAAACCGTCCGATCCGACGTCCGATCAGGCAATACGACGGTCAGACGCGGCTTGTTTGGTCGTGTCGCAACGTCGGAACGGCATTGCGGCATGCGACCGACTGTTCAGGGGTGGTGGCGGTGGTCGGATGGCCGCAGCCAATGACGACGCAGGTAGCGGGAACGTCATGAGGACGTCACGTTTTGGGGAGCGGGCTATTCAGGAGCAAGGATCCGGTTGCGAGTCCCTCTTCCTTTTCTTGGCATTTCCGGGGAGAGGAGGAGAGCCCGCGCACTGCTTTATTCAGCGCTCCAAATGGGAGGGGGAACGCGTTCCTGTACCTTCCACTGCATTGCCAAGAAAAGTTGTCTCGGAGAAGGGCGATCGTAGGAAGTCAGGCAACACGCGCTGGTCGCGGAACTGGGTGGAGCCGATCGGAACCGTCGGAACGACGCGTCGCAAGCTCGGTCGGAAGCATGTGTCTCGGATAATCGTTTGCGGTGAGTCAGAGCAGCGATTGGACGTCGGATCGGACGGTTTCGTCGTACATGTGTTTCGCGCTTAAAGCAGGCAGCAGCACTTCAGTTAGGTGCTGGTGGAGCCCTTTCTCCCTCCACCCGAATGAGGGCATGTATATCGTTTCCTGTAATAGGTTTCTCGTTAAAATAGAGAGAGAGAGAGAGAGAGAGAGGAAAAGCTTGTCCCAGTTGGTTACTCGAGCAATGAGGATATGTTCTCATCTTTATTGGAACTGTGGTATCCGTAGATTAAAGACAAAACATTTAGTAGTTCCATATGGGGGCGCATGTTGCACGGTGTTTGGAGTGGGCACCCTATAGGTTCGTCGCGGAGATGATCCAGGTGACTCGCTAAACATCTATATCGCTCTCGGGCGGGAAGAGACAACAGTCATGCAAGAGGACTGCGTTACCCCCGACGTGCCCACTCCACTTTGTATTTGTCGTCTCATGTTCCCTTTTTCAGGAAACCTCTTTGTTTTTTTTCATCGTTCACTTTGGTATTGATTAAAGCAAAGAACAAATAGCATCACGAATGCTTAGTATCGACAAGTACACTGCCTTATTAATTCGGCGATACTGGCTGAATGACGTAAAAGGGATAAATAGCCAAAACAGTGTCTAATGCTACTGGAATCCAACAGTCATTGCACGAACATTGGGGCAGTAGTGTGCCCATTTATATAAAACACGGTGAGGAGGCGATATAGAGGATGATATGCACCCAAGCAGATTTTCGGATGACCATATGCCCGACGTCTTTCTTCAGATTTGATTCCGGTGCCACCACACTAAAACTGAAGTTGTTCATTTGTACCAACGTGCTGAAACTCAATTTTGGGCTGGCTGAAAACGGGCGGTCATTGATGAGTGTGGGGTAAGTCTGTTGATTCGTGATTTGACATCGCACAGGCTGCTGCAATATAGGCTTGCGCTATAGGATTGGGATTCTGTATGGGCTTGTGGAATAAAAGGTATGTGATAGTTGTGAGAGTACACATGGGTGCTGAAAGCTAGAAAATATGTAACACCTTAGTAGGTGTTGATATTGAGAAAACATCGATGTCTTCTTTACTTTGTTACCCATCTTTGTTTTTAGCTAGAAGGGGCTGTGCCCCATGTATCACGCATGGCGGCCTTCGCCGCAACAAGCGGAAGCAAGAAACACCCCCATACACCAGTACTTCCAGCTCGCAAGGCAAAAGCAGGCATTGAGCGAACGTCCCCCTCAAGCCGAGCTTATTAATCTTTTTCCCCTCTATCATCATTTAATCTTTTACTCGCAGGTGCCAGTGCGTGTTCGTGCTCTGCATCAGCTCACTTAGGGAAGTTTGATTGTCCACATTAACCTGTATTAATAAAATGCAGTAAAACACTGATGTAGTTTTTTTGCTATGTCCCATTCTCCGTAAGCCAACAAGGCAGTGAGACCTACACCCTCTTTGGACCAGTCAACCGTTCGTCTTGCACCCTGTGATCACACCCTTTACACATATACCTGCGCAAAGAACGAGGTCGGTCGATGAAAAGGAGACGCAAGATTAGATTTACGAGCTTGTAGGTTCTACTTTTCTCTCAACTTAGCCATGGGCAGAATATAGCAGTGTCGTGCAGTGAATGTCAGAGAAAAATCTGGGCCACAACTCTCAATCGTCAACGCTCTATCAAATGGAGAATGTGATTTTCCCTAGTGATCTGTGAATGGTATGGATGTTGTGATGTACAGATCCTATTTCACTAGAAGGATGTTTTTATTTTGGCTAATTGTGTTACAAAACCTTGCAGGACATCATGTCTAGAGGAGACAGCGGCGTCTGCTTTATGAAAACCTTCCAGACCTGGACAATTGGGATGCCAGTGAGAATAGGTGTAGCTCCTTGCAAGTTTGTAAACCTGTAGAAGTTAACTTCTAGTCTGAATGAAATAGGAATCATCCAATGGCAGTGATGCACTTTCTGTACCATCTGTTCCAAAGCACTTACTGTGCAACGTCTTATTACGTTTCGCCAAAAGGTGAGGAAATTTAGCCAGTATTGTGCCGCAAATAAGTTAATATTGCTTCCTCAATACTAAACTATGAGCCCAGGCCCCTCTTCTACTATGATATTCTTATGGTAGGCTTGGGTTAATTTTAAAAACTTGCGATTATTCGAATAACATACTACCTTACGGAAAGAATAAGCACAAGGACGGACATTTATTGAATTGTCATACCATATAACATTTATTAGACATTATCTCGAGCTCAGATGACCATGAAGAGAGGGTGAGAGGGGTTGAGCAAGTGAAAGGAGAGGAAGCGAGGTCAGCGGGCGGCAGGAGAAGCCGAGGAAGTGGTTGGCACAGTAAGATTACTAAAGGTCGGATCACTAGGAGAATACTTTATAGTGCTGAAAGTCGAAAGATGTTTGTCCATCTGTTTATTCTTTCTGTAAGTCATTAACGAAATCAGCGCGCTCACCTTCGACTTTATACTACTCAATTTTCATACCTAGAGCTGACAGAATTTGGGGTCACTGCAATACTTTCTATCGGTATTAGTTCGTCCTGAGTTCGCAGCGTTATGTGCATGGATGCATGGCAGAGAAGCTACACCTCGCGCTCTGTTAAATATAGCCGCATGGCACTATAAGTGAAATGTTCTGCTAAATCCCTTATTCAGTTCTCATCTCTAAAAATCTGGCTGAAACTGCTCAAGGACATGGCCTATGAAGGTAAACTTTAACTAAAGTAGCTTCAGTGTCAGATGAATGAAAGATAACACATTTGTTTTCTACATGCTGCATGACATAACTATACGTCAAAAATGCTATTGACATACTTTGTTCAATTCGAGGCCTTGTTTTTATATCCGTGCAGTTTTATGGCAGCTTGAATGGCTCTTGTCTCAATATTGTCACAGCCCAACCGCCTAGCTCGTTGGGCATTTGAAGAAATCGAATATCCCGGTAGACTGTGGATGCTACTAAGTTGTGTCACAGGAAGGAGGAAGCGGTAAGTATTTGTTTGTGGCACACATGTACCTATTTGCTGCTTCAAAATGACCCTGATGAATTGCATCACTGAAGTGGCATTGCGAGGGATATGTTGTGAGAGATGGGTCATGCCCATGCTGCATGAAATTTCTTTTGGCTATGCCATAGTTAGACATCCACCAGAATGTCCAAGGGACAGGTAAGGGTACAGTCAAAAACAGTAACCACAGCAGACAGTTCGAAGCTCTAATTCTCAGATGTCTGAAGTCATAATTATGTGCGTGTTTTGGACACTCTTGATCTTCCGCCTCTTCCGGAGAGTTGAATAGTTCGCGCCATAGTGTTCTTATATGAATTGCTTTATGCTGTTATTTATTCCTGCCTGTTATTAAGTACAACCTCAATTCATGTTCCCTAGCAACAAAAGTAGATCTCCGGCTTTTTTTTTATCCCTCCAACCTGGAATCTAGTCATTTGTTGACACGGATGCAGCTCATATGGGACAAGTTTTTTTAACCCCGACGTGGAGCTTTTTACCACGCTTGCACATTTTTACAAAAACATGTAGTACCGGTGCTCATTGTGTAGCATGTAAATACTTTAGTCTTTTTGTCTTTTACTTCATGCAAGCGTAACGCCTCGTAAAGCCTTACCAGCTGTTTGGAGCACAATAAAACACAGATTGGTTGATCGATCTTCAATGTCGTTCAAACAGAGAACGTATCTTCTTACAGACGCTGACTGAGAATTGGGCACCTAAGAGTCATTAGAATCGTTTACCCAACCTTGATCACCTTACAGACCTGTTCTGTGAAGCACGAAACTAATTTTTTTCTTCTTTTTGGAATAAACGTCCGAAGCAGGTCTGATTTAAGCAGTACGCTGTTGAATAAAGTCTGGGGTTCACTACGGGAACCAGCTGTTGCTGCAAGTCACCAAGCGTGACAAAAAGCTTCGCCTTCAGCTAAGACTTTCGCTTGTAAAAGAAGGCCACCAATTACGCTGTTCACCTAACAACATACCCATGGCTGGATAAACGCAGTTGAGATGAAGGACAACTAATTTTGCAATTAAAAATAATATTAAGTGAGAAATTGCATACTCTTTTTGGTTATGATCCCTCTTTTATTGTGACTTTTGTGCAATCATGTGCTTCTTAGCCCCATTGAAAATACCCAACCAAAAGGAAACCTTACTATACCGCTTTGTCATGTGACCGATGGTTGTATCTGTTTTCTCCACCTCAGTTGTTGGACAAATGGAACTGCTGGGACTTCCTCTCTTTGATGCGGATGGTGGTCAACACTCAAAGAAGCGAAACTCGGACGTTCCTGAATCAGTTTGTAGGCAAGGGAATAAACCATTTCACTTTGAAACATGGACCTGGTGTGTGCACAGCAGCTCAAGAAGAAACAGCACAAACACAAACGGTAAATGTACACGGGCAGTCTGTAGGCAATGTAATAAACCATTTCCCTATGAAATATGGACTTGGTGTGTGCACTGCAGCTCCAGAAGAAACAACACAAGCACAAATAGTAAATAAACACGGGCAGTTCGACTAGCTTGCATAAATGTATTGATCAATTTGAAAACTTAGTCTGCCAAGGCAAATGAGGACTACTCAAGCCAGCCATAGCCTGATTGAGGTGCTTCAGCTGAACCGAGAATTAAGCCGAATTGAGAACGTCGAGCCGAATTCAAACATTCAGCCGAATGGACACCTCAGCCGAATCGAGATGACACCTTTACAACCAGATATTATTTTTGTTTTTTAATTACAGAACTGTGCAAAATTAAACTCCGAATATCGTAGAATTGGGGATGAAAGAAAAATAAACTGTAATAAACTTCAAATTTTGCAACAACAAACTCCGAAAAACACCCTCCGAATTTGGCAAAAAAATAAACTCCGAAAACACGAAATCCTAGGCTATATATAACATTTTCAAACAAACAAAACAAAATATTTTTCTCTTTATACAACTTCTGCGCAGAATAATTTTGTTGCGTGCCCCAGTTTGCCGCGTGCATCACTGCCTTCCCATTTGAGCGGCTCCTCAAACTCTATTCTTCTTCTGTCGCCTTCACCTCCGGGGCTCGCGGGGATTCGACGTGGGACTCTGGAGGCGCGTCTCCGTGCGCGGCGAACGTCGGCGGCCCCGAGGCGTTCGCGGCTTTGTGCGGCGTGCGACTCTGACAGGGTATGTCAACAAACGTCGGCGGGATTTCCTTATTACACGACAATGGGGATCCCATATTTCCCCGTCCAACGCGGACGTCCAAATACCAGTCGTCGTCCATTTATACATACGAGTGGCCTTATTTTATCACATTTCTCGCACAATCCTAGCTTTTCTTGTATTGTTGCCGCTCTTGTCGGAAACCAAAAGACGACAATTTTGTCAGCGCTAGCGATGGAGCTTGCTTTGCTCGACGCGTGTTGTTTGTTATTCTTTCCCAGATATCACGACATTTCGACCGCTATGCTGTACAAACCGTCGCGCAGAAAAAAGAAAAAGAAAAGCTTTAGTGTACACTTTTTCTTCTTGCAGCCACGCGTCTAATATTCGACGGCAGCAAAGGCAGCAGTATCCTACCACTTGTCCCACACTCTTGAAATTTGTGGAATTGAGAAGCGGCCGCCGGACAGTTCCGAATCGCACATTTTATTTTTTATATTATTTTATTAAACTTTTCAACACACGGCAACAGCTCTAAAAACAAACATAAATCGTGGCCAACAAAAAAAAGTTTTAAAAACCTTGCAGTGCGAGGCTTGAAGACATTAAAGTTGGAGATATGACATCTGGCAAAAAGCAATGCGGAGAGCAAGTCGTCTGCTTCTTTGCGCAGGAGTTGCGTTGACATCAAAACGACGCCGAGCTCTGCTTGGCTTGGATTGAAAGGATAGGGGTAGACATAAATGCCAGATGCCTTAAGATCTGACACTATGTTTTTTTTTGTTTCGTTTCAATCAGCCAATAAGAGCTCGGCGTCGTTCTGACGTCTTCGCAACTTCTGCGTAAAAGCATACGGCTTGCCCTCCGCATTATTTTCTCTATAACTATGGTTTGTTTCGGGTGAGTGAAACCTAGCGCTCCGGGCAATGAGACAGAATATTTCGCAAAAGCCAGGGCCTACCCGTGAGCGCCACGGAGTGGTAGGATTCCCGAGTCATCTTTTCCTCTATAGACTACGTTTGCTTGTTTTCATCGAAACGTTTAATTACGCAGGAATAACTAAGTACTCAATAGACCCGTTTTCAAAGTGCGCTCCACTGCCTGTCCGCCATTATGTTTTGGAACCTGAGCGTTGGGCACGAACTCGGCTCACCTCGCACCGGAAACGAGTGCTGCGTCAATGTTCGGCGAGAATTCGGCACCAATCAGGGGCCTCATGCCCAAGCAACGGCGACCGCCAGTTGTGCTCGATAGACTTTTGGAAAGGGTCTTTTATCCGAAGCGCTATGGCCCTCACGATACGCCCTTTGTGCAGTGGATAATGCGGGAAACATTTTTATTTTGAGTTCCATACGTAGTTGTTTTTTTGCGTGATAATATTTAAATGGGGCTGGACATGGATTAAAGGGACACTGACAGGGTAGTTATGCTCTCCAAGGTTTTTTATTTGTACGTGACATATGAGAGCCCAACTACCTAGAACACAATTTGCGGCTCGAAATTCGGTTTCTTTCCGCCCGAACAACCGCCCACCGAAAACGGGCCGGTTTGAGTCGCGCTCACTCTCTTTTCCGTGGTCAAGTGACGTTCTCTATGGTTTAGACACACACCACAAATATAACCAAAGTCGTTCGTCATCGAAAATACACAGTCAGCATTGAAAATAGAAAAAAAATACGATACCCAAGTTTTGTGGTTTCTAAAAAACTGCAAATGCGTACTTTGAAAAAGAAAAAGTTGCACAGAAAATCGGAAGCACTCTGTGCATTCTTTGCGTAATTCTCAACATGGCGTCGTATCGCGGCACCCGCGGGATGGGCGGCTGAACCACGCTGGTCGAAGCGGACTAAGTGATGTCGGCGGACGACGGGTGTGAGACCTCTTGTTCAGGGCTGCGGTTCACTGTCTCGAAATTGGGCAGCGCAAGTGAAGTGGAATCTAACAACAAACGCACGTCACCACAGGTCACAAAACATTCACGCCAGGGATACATTCACATCAGACAAGACACTCACACAGCGCTGACTCACAACTCAATATATTCTTAGCACTTCTTTTTCTTTTACGCCTTTTTGATATGTTCATGACAGTTGGCTTCTTTCTTCTTCTACATCTCATTAAATGACACTCATGTGAGCTAATAAGATAAGCTACTATGAAAAGTCAATTCCTTTTTCTGATGAAGTGAGCGATGGAGTGCTTGCACAATTGTCGTTATCCCTGGGCCATATTTTCAAGCCTTTCACTATTTCTCTAGTCAGTTGGCTACGCCTGCCCAGCTCTGTGCACTACTCATATCCAGATGTGCCGCATCACTGGCAATCACGGCAATGTAGGCCTAAATGTCCTGGAGTTGGCTCTACTTATGTTGTTGCTGTGTTCCCGGAGTCAGATCGTTTAGACATCTCCCAGTCTGGCCAATATATCGTTTCCCACAGGAGAGGGAAAGGAATACACTACCCCTTCTGTGCACGGAACGAAACTGGTCCGGTGTTTCTTTGTGCAGCTCGCTGGATGTTGGGGAGGATTGTTCACTTTTTTGCATAAGCCGGACAGTGCTTGTTTGGAGCAGAGAAGATGACGCCGATGTTGACCCTGTTTGCCACTTTCTTAAGACCATGGGAGACGTTGTGGATGTGAGGCACAACAATGGGCCCAGTTGACCTGTCTCTTGGTTTTTGTCTGATGACGTCCTTTCTCTGTTCTTTGAGGAGGTTCTCCGCCACTGATGTTAATAGGGAAGTGGGATATCCATGCTGATGACAGGCGACAAATTTGTGCACGTGGCTTGTTTTTTATCTGATGGTTGCATCGATTTTGTAAGAAGAGAGTTTTACAGGCAAAGTTTGGACGATGCCCCTCTTCACCAACTTGGAGTGTGCCAGGTGGAAGTTAAGGAGTGGCTTGTTTCCTCGTGGCCTCGCACAACCAGCATACATGCGAAAGGTCAGCTAAAAATATGCGGCAAATCCAGAGATCTAATATCTGCCGCAGGCCAGTGCAACGAGTCCTGAGTCTTGGTCCCAAGTTCGCGGTAGAACCAAATAAGTCTGGCAACCTGAGCTACTATTCTATGGTCAGACAAGTGGCGCTTCGTGCTCCCGAGACTGAATCTCGACCGCATTGCCGCACTCCGAAGGTCGCCATATCTCTTGCGGAAAAAGACCCGAGCCTCACCCTTACCAACCAAAAAAGTGGTGACCTACCTAAAGGAGCATCACCTGTCTCCTAATGCCGTGGCTGATAAGGAAGGTGGATTCGTGCCTCATGCACCACGACTTGTTTGGAGTAAAAGCCCCTCTCTGCCATTGAGTCCGTTTTTCAGCGCCACAACGACATCTCCCTGACTCAAGATCAAGAGCGAAGCTAAAGAACTGCCATGCTCTGTCGATGGAATTAAAGAAGCTTTCCTCTTACGATAGAACGCAACAAACTTTTAAGCCTGGAATTATTTTTCAAAGTGCCAAGACCTCGCTAAACCGAATGCCCGCTCAGAGTTATCAAGCCTCCGAAAAAGGAATCCTGGCAAAAGTCGCTAGGCCTTATTTCTTCAAGAAAAACTGAATCTTCTCACGATTGATGATCCGTTCCACATCAGGAGCTCAAACGAAATAATAAGATTCCTATCTGAGCGTAACGACAGCAACTTAAACGCCTTTCAATTGACATAAAAGATCTCTACCACGCCCTACCTCAGGACCGTCTTTTACATTGCGTTGAGGAAAGCATTGATTCTTTTGGGTCCATCGCTTTCCAGAACGCTTCAGGTATCTCCCAAGACAGATTCCTCGAGTTGATTGCCTTCTCACCTGCAATCCACGTTCGTCACTTGGGATGGAAATACATACTTGCAAAAACAAGGGGTTTCATAGGGTCTTGCATAGCCCCTGTGCTCTAGTGACATTTACCTTGCGCACCATGACAGACTGCTGCAAAGAAGCTTAGACTCCCCGGAAGTCGTTAACATCTTTCGGTACGTAGACGATTATATCATCTTCCTTGACGTCGACAAAGCAGTTTCGGACCACGATGGCCAAAGTTCTGTCAACTTTCGAAGAGTGCACGAATCGTTGAAGATCACGCACGAGCTTCCCGTTGAAAAGTCTATTAGATTCCTGGATTTACGTATATTTTTATTGACCTTTCACGTATGCTGGTTGTACGAGCCACGAGGAAACAAGCCACCCTTAACTTCAATTCGGCACACTCCGTTGGTGAAGAGGGCATCGTCAAACTTTGCCTTAAAAACTCTCTTACGAAATCGTGCAAACATCAGATAAAACAAGCTTCGTGCACAAATTTGTCGCCTGTCATCAGCAGGATATCCCACTTCCCTATTAACATCAGTGGCGGAGAACCTTCTCAAAGAACAGAGAAAGGACGTCATCAGGACAAAAACCAAGCAGACAGGTCAATTAGACCCATTGTTGTGCCTTACATCCACAACGTCTCCCATGGTCTTAAGAAAGTGGCAAACAGGGTCAACATCGACGTCATCTTCTCTGCTCCAAACAAGCTGTCCGGCTTATGCAAAAAGCGAACAATCCTCCCCAACATCCAGCGAGCTGCAACAGAAACACCGGACCAGTTTCGTTCCGTGCACAGAAGGGGTAGTGTATTCCTTTCCCCTCTCCTGGGAAACGATATATTGGCCAGACTGGAGATGTCCAAACGATCGACTCGAGAACACAGCAACAACATAAGTAGAGCCAACTTCCAGGACATTTAGGCCTACATTGCCGTGATTGCGGATGTGCGGCACATCTAGATAGGTGCACAGTGCTGGGAGCGCGTAGCCAACTGACTAGAGAAATAGTGGAAGCAGAAAATATGGCCAGGGATAACGACTAATTGTGGCAGCGCTCGTCGCTCACTTTATCAGAAAAAGAATTGACTTTTCTTGGTAGCTTGTCTTATTAGCTCACAGGAGTGTCACTTAATGAGATGTAGAAGAAAAAGAAGCCAACTGTCATGAACATATCAAAAAGGCGTAAAGAGTTATGCTAGTGCTAAAATATATTGAGTTGTGAGTCAGCGCTTTGTGTGAGCGTCTTGTCTGATGTGAATGTATACCTAAGTGTGAATGTTTGTCAGACCTGCGTGGTGACGTGTGTTTGTGTGGATTCCATACTTGCGCTGTTAATTTCGAGACATGGAAAACCAACTCCGCCCAAGCCGCCGTTTTGTGGTTCACGATACTCGGTGAATATGTCTAGTATCGAAAAACAAAACGAGAAAGACGCTCGCCGACCAAAACAATTGATTTGTACCGTACGACACGCCCGACCTTCAAGCTGATTCACACGAAGACGTCGCTGAGTTATCGCCCCTTCTCCTGGCTGATGACAATGCTCTGTCTCACGAACACGAACTGGTAAGAGCTTGAAAAACGCGCAAACGTCAAGCACCAAGTTTCTTGACTTTGGCGTTTTTCGTGGGACGTGCGACGTGCGGGCTTTTCGTCTGCTTCGAACGTCGGGAAAAACAAAGAGGAAAAGAAAACGAAAAAAAAACGCGTTCCGGTGTAGCGCGTCACTTCCGGCAACTCTCCCTCCACATTTCTTCTTCCTCCCAGTTCAGTTTCGGTTCCAAGCAGCTGCGTTTTACAGCGAGGCTGTTTATGGCTAGGGATCCGTGGATTTTTCGTGTGCGTGACCAAAAACTCAGAGCCATGTATACAGAGAGTTTGGTCAATGGGAGGCACGGGCAGAGCCAGGGAGTGCACCAGACGCAGGAAGTGGGCTTGGCGTGCTCTCTTGGCCAACAAGAAGACCGAAAAGAATCCCAAAGCGGTGGTAGCGAGAAACAGTTTTAATAAGCGCTTACGAGTTAAATGTAGTAACCCTTCATGGCTGAAAATAGGGTGAACGTGATGTCTCGATCATGATCACCCAGAAAGATCTAAGAAACGAATGTGGCCGTTCTAACTATGTTTTGCTCGGACAAGGTGTGACCGCCTTGGACGGCAGATTCCTCGCCATCGGCGCCTGGCTTACGGATTATGTCGATCGCTCCGCTAGTCGCGCTCTTCCGCCATTTTGGATGACAGTGATTGAAACATCACATGCGCCATATTTTTCAGTCACCGAGAGTTACTCCGATGCACTTGTTAATCATGATGTTTTAAAATCCTGAGACTGGGAAGGAAAATGAAGAAAAATTGTAAGACAGAAAAAAGGGGACAGGGCAAACGTCTCAAACTCAGCTAACAAATTTTATTCCGTTCACAGCTTTTATAGCCATCTCCCAAGGTCACCGTCACCTCTCACCGATACATTTCTCCCTTTCCACAAAGACCTTCTAAACCGCAAGAGTAAACCATTGTACTCTGTACCGACGTTCTGAACAAAAGACAAAAGAACAAAAACCTTCTAAAAGCTAATCTAGAAACTCACACTTCATACAGTGACCTCTTGACAAAAAACATTCCGAACAAAACAGACAAACAACAGCGCGACAAAAGGTTACTGCCAACGCACACAGATAGCTTCTCTTTCCATTACAACCACAAAGACCTTCTAGTTTCAAGACCTTATCAATGTCCTCTGTAAGGACGGTCTGAACAGAAACAAAAAGAAAACAGCAACCGTCCAAAACCTAATCTAGAACCGCACGCTTCAAAAAAAAAAAATTATATTTTTCAGAAACATTTTTGACTGGCTTCCTAGCTGCATTGATGCTTGACTTACGCAATTTCCCGACGTATTTATTCTGATAGTTTCCTTCACTACACGTTTCATGTCGTTAGATTCTCTGTCTAGCACCTCTGTTCCTGACCAGTCAACTTCACAATCGTTACATTCCTGAATATGTGTAGCCAATTCCGAGTTTGACACTTTGTTTTTCACGTTCCGTTTGTGCTCAGTTAGTCTATCATTGGTGCATCTTGAAGTCTGACCTACATATTTGAAACCACAAGCCAACGGTATCTCATATACTACAGATTTTTATTGTTAAGTGTTAAGTTTGTTTCTCGCGACCACCGCCAGGGTATTATTTCCGGCCTCTGGTTGGCCCCATTCGAATTTGTGAAGTTTGAGGGTAAAAGCGCTAAAAACATCGGACAAGTAAAAGGAACGAACAACACAGAGCGCTACTTGCAACTGAAGTTTATTCTCAGAAAAACACAGATATATAGGCACCGCGAAATACCGACATGTACTACAGAAATGCAACATCACCCAATCAGAGTACGTCCGTACACTATCTACTTTACGAATGATTTTAAAAATGCCACCTCAGAGCCAAACAGGGCTATAGAATTTGTGAAGACGCCATGGAACACGTCCAGCCCGCTTTCGGTTAATGGCGCCTCCTCATTTGTCTTCTATACTTCCCAGTGAATGGCCAAACTCTCTACATTTACGGCTCTACAAAAACTCTACGCTCGCAGCGCACCCACGCGCCGCACCGCACCCACACTCTTAATCTGGGGCCACCTAGGGAGCCACCTATAGCCGTGACAAATGAGATCCAACTTGTCACGGCAAATTTTGGGGCCACCTAAAATTGCCAGCCCGTTTGCCGTCCCTTTTAGGTGGCCCTAAAATTTGCCGTGACAAGTTGGATCTTGCCGGCCCGTTTTTAGCTGGCCCGTTTTCTAGCTGGCCCGTTTTCTAGCTGGCCCGTTTTCTAGGTGGCCCGTTTTCTGCTGGCTATAAAAATGTCCCGTCGTCCACTCCCCCGCAGAGTATCTCGGAGGGTCCAGGACTGTGATCCACGAAGAAAGCCAGGGAATTGAGAAGTACAGGAAATTTTCACCGTAAAAATAAAGCTGTGACGTGGCACTGAGCCTGACGTCTTCTTGTGAGACGTCATGCACATAGTCACGTCGCAACTTTATTTTTGAGTCGCAAAATATATTGGAAAGCATTGCCAAGCTCAATTTGTATACTTTAGAGATTGACTTCCCGAGTGCTCTAGGGGAAAGTAAATATACAGGAATTGTTTCAAGGGCAAGGCCGATGGTTTCTAAACATTTAAAAGAACAGTGGGTCCGCAGGTAAACAATCCATTTATTTGTTTAAATTAGATGCACAGCTGAAGATACAGGTGGTGCTTTGTTGTAATAAATACCACATTCAAACAATAAAATAGAAAAGTATATGAAAACTTGTGTCACTTGCTGAAACATTGGTGGAAGCATGGTCGTTGCTTTCACTTGACACACTTGGTGAACTAGGACCCGCCGCAGTTGAAGGTGCGCTATCCGAGCCAAGTGTGTTGCAGTCAGCCGGAGCTTCGTGCCACAAGACGGGTCTCCGCGGCACGTCCGAAGGCCAGTTGCCTCTGTCGTCAAGGCATGATGCTGCTGCGATTAAGAATTTTCAGCATTTTATTATAAGAGAATAAGGGAGAGAGAACATGTCTTGTATCTTAATTACGTTCTAAAATTTATAAAACAGCTGGTTTTTTTAGAAAGTAGCTTGCTGGACGTTAGAGTCTATTCAGATGCTGAGTCATCGGCCACAAACATGGCCGCTAACATAACGTTTATTCATATGCTCTACGGAAAACAAAAGAAAGCAAAAGAAATTCGCCAATTAGATAACCGCATTTGCTTTCGGCGGCCATGCTTGTTTGTAGTTACTCGACATTAAAAAGCAGTCTGACGTCATATGAATAGACCCTATAGCTTTGGTGGCAGTTTGAAGAGTGGGAACAAAACAGTAAATTTTGACGCCACCAGGCAGGGGAGCTGAGGCTGTCCACTTGCCAGGATCTACAGGTCCATGGCTATATCATACAGGCTGCGTCATGAAACGCCGGCTAAATCGTTGCTCAAAAACTACACGTTGCACATAAAAAGCTAATTTTGTTTAATATGAAAATTCATAAAGTTTGACGTTCAAATAATTATGGTGTCAAAAATTTTGAATAATTAACTTTCTGTAATTACTAAATTTAAAAGTATGGTCAGGTCAGGGTAAAGACCTTGCTAAACTGCGTCAAATATTGTAAAACAGATAGTTTGACATTTGTTTTTCAAAAATATTGTTTAATACAATACATTTCTTAAATTCAGTTAGCCTAATAAAAGCTTATAAACTCATTCACACAGAAAGAACGTTTCGGCCGACGTCGACGGTCGCGTGAGCAAACGAGGGTGCACGCACAAGGGCAAACTTAGTGTATTCTAGATGTTACATTCATCATCAATTTTAGTATAAATGTTCCTTGTGTGGCCGTCCTCCTTTGCTCAACGCGATCGTCGACGCCGGCCGAGACGCGCGACTATATACCTCGGACGGCAAGCTGATGAGTGCGCCGTATACGCCGTGCTCTATCGGCGGACACTTCGGCAAGAGA
Source organism: Ixodes ricinus (assembly GCA_037355805.1). Taxonomy (NCBI): domain Eukaryota; kingdom Metazoa; phylum Arthropoda; class Arachnida; order Ixodida; family Ixodidae; genus Ixodes; species Ixodes ricinus. Next base: position 28,674 of record JAZHYW010005721.1, read on the forward strand.
AAAGTACCCTCCTATAAACTATTTACACCTTGTCGCTGTAAAATGCTGGTGGCCACCGTCGAGGCATAGCCGGCTAGCTTTCTTTGCCTCACCTTACCATAGGCAAACCGTAAGGGCTGCGACTGTGACCCGATAACTTTAAAAAATGTCAGCCATTACGAGTGCTTGTGCACAGCCGAGCCGGCGTTAAGCGCGAAGAGTCCGCGCTTGTAGCCGTTATGGTAAGTCCATGCTAAGGTGAAACGAAGTAAACCTGTTTTCCGCTTTCTACCGGTGACGCCAGCCGGTATCCGAATAATATGAAAACAGGCTATTCTGAACGTGCTTCATAGAATACAAAATTATTGTTCATAGATCCCTGTATCGTCCAGGGACAGGGTCCCACTACTTCCTCTGTTGGCGAGAACAAATGTTACTAGTTAGGAACTCTTTCAGCAATTGACTCTATTCCGTTATTAGTAGGGATGCCGCGAACTTTTTCGAACCGAAGTTTCGATGATCGAATCAAGCGGTTCGAAAGATTCGAAAGATATCGAATTTTCGAACTTTCTATATCGTGAAATTCGACGGAAGTCGAATTTTCGAACTTGTTAAACTAAGAAGTTCGACGCTTTTCGAACCGTCGAACTTATTACGCTAAAAAATTCGATTCATTTCGAACTTTCGAACTTATTACGCTGCAAAATTCGATGCTTCTCGAACTTTCGAACTTGATAGACCAAAAAATTCGATAATTTTCGAACTTTCGAATTTCTTGCACTAAAAAGTTCGAAGCTTTTCGAACTTTCGAACTTCCTACGCCAAGGAATTCGAGAATTTTCGAACTTTCGAACTTATTTATCGAGATAATTCGAAAATTTTCGAACTATCGAATCCTGAAAAATCAAGAGTTCGACGAACTTCGAATTTTTAGGGTAAAAGTTCGACGTTCGTCGAACTTCGAAAGACCGGCGGACGGTTTCATTTGAATTCAAGTAGTGAGGTACATTCGTAATTTTTTTTTCTCTCGAATTTTTACATGCGGTGCTGCGTTCCTTACCAAAGACAATGCCGTTTATTACAATATTCTGGCACGTTCAGTCTTAAAGAAATAAATTCCCGAAGGGGCGACGGAGGACGACGGGTTTTTGACGATTGTCGTTTGTGCGATATTTGAAGCGGGCTAAAGCCGAAGCTATTTACGGTTGAGATGTTAAACCTTTTAAGAATGATCTATGTATAGCTTAGGTAAGTGTCGTCTTAAGATGTGATTATTGTTACTCAAGATGAGTTTCGAAGAAACGTCCAAACATTTATTTACGGGCAAGTATGCTCTAAAGTTGGTATTTTGTTTTTCGTCTAAGTTGCTTGAGGTATCGCATTTAAATTAACACCACAGACAGTACATATAATTGCCATCTGCAGAAGAAAAAATAATGTATTTATTGTTTTTTTCACGTTGAGGAATAAATTAAGTCAGGGGAAGATTTCTAATATTAATCAAATTCAACACGTCATTATTATTTTTTTTTGGCTTTACGTTTTTGGGCAGTGTTTCTTTTAGCCTGTACACATTTGAGTAGGAGAAACTTGTTTCGAAGTTCTGAGCTTCTGAATATGCAAGAATACAACACTTCCGGTGGGATCTTTATAGTTTCTTTTTTTCTCCAGCTTTTTATCCCCGCATTTACTGTTATGTTTATCTTTCTTTTACCAATGGCACAGTCATTGAGGTCGAAAAGACATAGCTTTGAACTTCGGCACCTCTAAGCATTTGACAAGTAGTGCCTTCTGGAGACGAGTTTCCGACAATGACCACCTACGGCGTCTACGCGTTCTTTTATGCAGTGAAGAGCGACAGTAGTTATACATACACATAAATAATTTCAGATTAAAATAAGCTCGACCACGCCCTCTTTCCCCGTATTGTTTTCTTTAACAGTCCGAAATATCTGGAAGGAGGCGAAGGGGGCTAGAGCTCCCCCCTCCCCCCGTTTTTCCTCTTCCGACGCCACTTGTATGGTAGAGCGCTCCTCGACCTCCAGTTGTGTCGTCTTCTGTACTTTTTGTGGGGCGTTTCCTCCGTCCCGGAAAATAAACCTCCAGGACAATTACAAACTTAAATTACTATATACCAGCGTCACTCGGGCGGCGTTCGATCGGATTACTACAGGCGTGCAAGGGGTGGGGAGGTAGTTTGCCAGGTCGCTTCAAAATTTTTCTGAGCCTCAACCTCCTGCCCGCTCCTGGCCGTTTCGAACTGGATGAGTATCGTAAAACAGTGCGTTCGTGTGATCACTACTGCGTAATGCATGTTAAAGACCCCCCCCCCTGGGCTGGTGCTCAAAATTACTGATCTATGGTCACACGCCACTCTGCACTGGCAAATATTCCAGCACATCCGGGACACTCGTCGTCTCATTTAATTGCCTGACCAACTTCGCGGAGTCTAAATATCACACCCTAACTTTTCTAACCCTGATTTCGTGAAAACCAGTGAGTCGTGAAAACGTTATTTCAAACTGAAACTGTGGAGGAACATTAAAACCGGACTGCGAACGTTGAAATCTTGGACTTAAAAAAATTCGAGATCTTCGAAGTTTTTTTTTAAATTAGTTTTAAAGGAGAATCGAAACTTTCGAACTTTTCGAACTTTATGTAGAAAGAAATTCGATATCTTCGAATTGTTCGAACTTTGTGTCTATAAAAATTCGATGCGTTCGAATTTTTCGAATTTTATATTAAAAGAATTTCGAAATCTTCGAATTTTTCGAACTTCAGATCCCAAGAAATTCAAATTTTTCGAATATCTCGAATTTTTAAGTTAGGAAAATTCGAAATCTTCGAATTTATCGAACCTCAAGTAAAAGAATATTCGAAATGTTCGAACCCGAAATTTTAGAAACCGTGAAAGCTTCGAACTTTTCGAAATCGAAACTCTACTGTGATCGAAAGTTGCGAATTTTTCGAAGTCGAACCTCGGTCGGTACAAAAATATCGAAATTTTTCGAATGCGAACCTTCGTTCGCTTCGAAAATATCGAAACCTTTCGAAATCGAACCTAGGGTGGTTCGCGACATCCCTAGTTATTAGCCAGTGAGCTACACAATTATTCAGTCGGTTATGCTGCAGAGGACTGTGCCCGCAGTAACAGCACCAGCCAAGTTGGCTCAGAAGTGGTGGTCGTGCTGGTCGTGCCACCAGATCAGCGGGCCATGTGGAAGCCATTGCATCCACATGTTCCCCCATGGTTACACAGCCCGCTTCGAATTCCTTTGATATCCTTCGACGTCAGCATCCTGAAGAACTAACTCACTGTCCCGCGGCTTCGGCGCACACTCTAACATAGGCTTACATTACCATGATAAGAAAACAAATGTCACCGGCAGATGCTTCCGATTAGATTCGTGCTTCGTACGTTCAAAATTCCTCGTCCTTCCACACCTAGAAGAGAATGACCGTTATGCGCATGCGTGCCGCTGGCTGCGCCCACGGGCACGCTGGTCGGCCTCAACTCCCGACATCTAGTGGAGAGCAGAGTGTTTTGATCCGCTATTATGCGTACAGCTACAGCCCGTTTTGCCGGCCCTGCACAAAGGGGCCACCAAAAATTACGGGGCCGCCTACGGAGCCGCCTCTATAGCCATTCGCCCTATCAAGAGGGGAGGGGCAAACTCCAGCCGTGACGTTGTTCACGGCTATTTTGACGGGGCCGGATCAGTTCGCGGCTAAGTCGCTTAAACCTTTAAACGTCACGGCTATGGCCGTGACGTTTCCGGCCCAGATCAAGAGTGTACGCGCCGCAAGTGGCGGCGTCTGCGGCAGTAACTGTTCTAAAGCAAAGCCTGAACCAAATGGCATCTTGCACGTGCGTTCGTCGACGCTTTATTTTGATTAATGAGTGCGAATCTTTTATACGGGGAAGGCGCTAGCTTGCGGCGAGTGGAACACCATTTCCTGCATTCTCCTTGAAGGCAGCGGGCGGCAGGTGTGTGTGCGTATCTTTCGTCCCGATGACCTCCGATCAAGACAATAAATGTGTTCGTACCTTTGTTCAAAATTATGTGCCACGTATGTGTCGTGTGCTAAGCAGCTTACGCTGGTCATCCACCTTCGCATAGGGGAATGGCTCTCACTTTGTTTTCTTTAATGAAATATACGTGACGCTGTTGGAAAGTATTGATAGGGTAGTCTTCGAACACCATATTAAATCGCCTGGCAAAAGATAAAAGAGGATATTTTAGGGGTGTCAGTGTCTATTTAAGCGTTTTAGCCAGATTAATCGGCATCATTTATTCGATTAATTAACAAACAATTGGTCGCGTTCATTTTATAGATGTTTTCCGTTTCCTGTCGCCAGTCACGTGGCTTTCGTGCTTGGAATGGGGGACGAAAAAATAGTAAAACATTTCAACCTGGGATATGTGAGAAAATATAGGTGAGGCAAAACAAGAATGTGTGACAATCACCGAATTTTTAGTAAACACTTTCCAGCGCCGTGGAGAGATCAAAAGGATGTTTTACCGCATAACAAAAATGACGACATTCCAGATGGCTGCGCCCTTGTGGAAAAAGGTATATACAGATTAACGGCAAAAGGACAAAAACACATTTTGATTTCATTATTTTTGTTTTTCGTGATAATTATTGCTCGCAATGTGCCTTTTAAGTTCAGAAATAAACATGTGCCGTTCTTTGCGGTCGAATATACTCCCAGCTTATTACTCCGGCGAAATCATAGCAGAACAAGTTTTCTGGTACTACTTAGACATAACTATGAGCGGTCGAGTTTCTTGCTTCTTCACAGTCATCCTTGCTGCACTATACAGGTGCACGTAGACGTTGAACCAGGAGACACATCATTTTAACGCAGAAAGCGTTAAGGAACTCGTGTCCGCAGAAAAGCTGGAATCGGCGTCGGTGGGTCGGGAAAATCCTGATTTGATAGAGTCATGACGTCACATCCACATGACCTCGCGCGGAAATTTGAAACAGCCCACAACTCTCACGTGAAACTTGACGTCACGTGGAATGAAAGTAAATAAAACATGATATGCAATGCGAATTAAGGGTCGGACACATCTCTCAAATGATTTCACTTATAAAATAATTCATTTGCATTAAGAAATTAAAAAAAAAAAACTGAAGAAATATGGGTGGGATTCGAGACCCACAATTTTTCGGTTGCGAGCCGGACACGAAAAGTGACTTGACCACGCATACACGCTTGAACGACTTGGGGACGAGGGGAGTTTATATGTTTAGCTCTCGCGTTCCACCCTTAAAGGCAAAGGTTAAGCGTCCTCCCGTAATTTTTTTAACAACCAGACTCTACTTCAGAACCGAGGAAGACCTGCACTCACCACTCCAGTTTGCCGTTCCTCACGTCGGGTGGGGAATGATACGACACCAGACTTTTTCCCGCTAGCCAGTCGAAACCGATGGCCCGTCGTCATTGAACGGCACGACGCGCCCTTCAATGGCGTTATGAAAGTCGGCTGCTTTGAAAGGACTGACAACGTTGGTAGACCACGACGGGCTATAAAAATGGGTTTCCAATTGTCGCCTAGTGCGCCTTGGAGTGGCGCCGTCGATGCTAGAGGAGCTAGGGAAGAAGTACCAGACCCCGAAACGGTGAGTATGCAGATTAGTCAAAGTGAAGCTACGGGACATTGTTTCTCTTCAGGAATCGCCGCCTTCTTGCACCCTGCTGTCCTTGAGGAGCACCCTCTCTGCGCTAGACTAGCTGTGCTCCGTGCCCTGTGTGTCGCGGACGCTAAGAAAAGCTGAAGGGCTTTTCGTAGCTTGGACAAGTTCTTCATGCTGGAACTAGCCTGCCGTACTTTTATGACTAATGTTGTTCTTATTCATGAGTTCCTGCTGACGAACAGGATACTTTCTGTGCACTAAAAAAAACTCACACACACACAAAGGTAAAAATACTTTATATATATATATATATATATATATATATATATATATATATATATATATATATAAATATTAATATATATATACAGGGTGTTTCACGAAGGTAGACAAATTCGATATTGCGGAAACTACGCGTCGCACAAAAAAAAAAGGCTTGTGTCTCCTTGGTCCTGGGCCAGGGCCCTTTTTCGGAAAATTGTTAAAGTGCAAGATAATTAGATTGTTAATTATTTTTCCGTAATTAACTTTTTAATATTATGTTTAAGGGCATAGTTTCAATTAGGATATTGCTCAGCGTCATCGAAAACCACTAAATCAACAAACTGCGGAGCGATGAAGGCACGCGCACCATTTTACGGCTTTCTGAAAAACCGTACAAATTCCACAGGTTTTTAAGTTTCGGTTTGTTATCGGAGCGCATCTCAGCCCCGGCGGCACCGCGCCCCGTGGAGAGATAGCGCAACCAGCCTCTGCTGCGTCGCGCGATGACAGCGCAGCAGAGGTTGGATGCACTATCTCTCCACGGGGCGCGCTGCCGCCGGGGCTGAGATGCGCTCCGATAACAAACCGAAACTTAAAACCCGTGGAATTTGTACGGTTTTTCACAAAGCCGTAAAATGCTTCGCGTGCCTTCGATCGTTCTGCAATTTGTTGATTTAGTGTTTTTGATGATGATGAGCAATTTTCTAATTGAAACCATGCCCTTAAACCCAATATTAAAAAAGTTAATTACGCAAAAATAATTAACAATATAATTATCTCGGACTTTATTAATTTTCTTAAATAGGCCCCTGGCCCAGGTCCAAAACGACACAAGCCTTTTTTGGTGCGAAGCGTAGTTTTCGCAATATCGAATTTGTCCATGTTTCGTGAAACACCCATGCATATATATATATATATATATATATATATATATATATATATATGTTAATTTTTATGATGGTTTACTTTGTTTCACGTTTTATCGATGAACCTGTTAAGCAATTTGTTCGCGATTAAAGCATGAATCGATTAATCGGAAGGTTTATCGACCAATCGCCCAGCTCAAAATTTTATAAATTTTCAGTGAAACACCCAATGTACAGGGTGTCCCCCAAAAATTACAATGCTTTGTCACTGAAAAACTGGAAAAAGTACGCATCGTACTTTTACTTTTTTATTCAGAAGCCGTTATATTATTCAAAATTTATAAGTGATTGTCCAAGGGTTTTATCGGGAAAACGCCAGAAGTGGAGAATAAAAATATAGATGATTTAAATTACTTATTCATTTACTTATTTATTTATTTACCCTAAAAACCCTCTCGGGCATTACATAGGGGGGGGGGGGCAATCATAGACAAAGGTAGTGCACTTAGTGACAAAAAGATGATGTTGGCGCAACATATAATAACAGAAAAAAAAGCTTACAGAAAACTAGGTAAGCATAAACTACATACATTGTTATACATTTTATACATTGGTTAGGGCGTTGATAAACATCTGGGCTGAGGTGATCGAGATAATATGGCTGAGTAGGCTGTTCCAAACGGAGACAGCGAAGAGGAGAGGGGAGTTTTTGAATAGGCTGGTACGAGCAAAAATGGGGCGTACTTTGAAGGGGCGTACTTTGAAAAAAAAACAACGAAACTAGACATCGCATGTCAAGTTTCGGTTTCGCCACACGTTCAGTTTCGCTTTCGCCTCCGGCGTCTGGCAACTAGAGCCTGCTGAGGTATGCCACCGGAGGGCGCGGTCGTTTGAGTAAACAGTTTCGGATTACACTTTCGGGGTCAGAGAGACACGCCCGCACCAGGGCCAACGCGCTCATGTATTGCTGTACCTTGTGTAGTCAAGTGTAATAGATAGTTTTATGTACCGGACATCTCCACTACATATTTGGTGACCCGGAGTTCCGGACAGCACACCCGAATGTGCTGTCCGGTAGTTGCTGGGGTAGTGTGACCGAGCCACACGGCCCCAGCAACTACCGGTGAACCAACATGACTTCCACCAACGGTTCCGCGGCCGACACGACCGCCCAAGCACCGCTTTCCCCTACTGTCTGCACCGCCGCACTCAAGCTTCCGTGCTCCTGGCCGGCGAACCCAGCCCTCTGGTTCGCGCAAGTTGAGGCTCAATTTGCGACAAGACGGATAACTTCCTAACAGGCAAAAATTTCACCACGTAATCGCCGCCCTCGACCCAATGGAAGCGGCGGAGGTGCGAGACATGCTCTCTCCCCAGGCCGACCAGCCATTCGACCGGCTGAAACTCGAGCTCGTCCGCCGCACCACCCTCTCCGAGCAGAAGCGCCTGCAACAGCTCCTGACTGCGGAGGACCTGGGGACCGAAAGCCGTCCCAGTTACTCCGCGGGATGCGCCAGCTGCTCGGGAAGAAGCTGACGGTCGACGACTTGCTCCTTCGGCAGTTGTTTTTGCAGCGTTTACCAGCTAATGTGTGCATGGTGTTGGCGGGTGCCGGAGACATGACGCTTGACGATCTCGCTGCCCTGGCGGATAGGGTAGGGAAGTTGCGTCACCCAGCATCTCTGCCATCGACAGCTCGGTTCAAGCGCTTCCAGCCGCAAACGAAGTAAAAGCCTGGTTTCCTTCACGGAATTCAGAGCCCTGCGCGACGAGGTCCAGCGCATCGCGCAGGCACTCGCCAACCCTGGAAAAACCACAGCCGAGACGCCCTCGCTCTTTTCTCGCCCTCGTGGATCGTCGCGCGCGCCTGAGAGTACTGGGTTTGCTGGTACCACCACCGCTTTGGCGACAACGCCACCAGGTGCGTCCCGCCCTGCGCTCAACAGGGAAACACCCGGGCCAGGCACTGGCTGGCCGGTGCTCTGGCCTCCCGGCGCGCCGCTTTTCTCCATCTATCAGCCGCACAACTAGCCAAGATGAGCAGCGGGAAGTCTTCAACGAACAGTTCTCATAATAACGAAACTAATGTAAAGAGAGAACATCTGGTACCATCCCAAACGCAAATTCAACCTGAAAATTGTCTCACATATCAGAAGTGCCTTCTCAACCACGCCTGTCTTATGTTGTGGACAAAGTATCCAAAACCCGCTTTCTGGTAGAAACAGGTGCAGAGAGTGCAATCCCAGCTTCCCGTGTCGATCGTCGGAGGCGCCCAAGCTTCAACTTGCAAGTGGTGAATGCCACAAAAATTGCAACGTACGGCCAGCGCTCTCTGATGATGGACTTCGGTCTACGCCGAACTTTTCGCTGGGTTTTCTTGGTTGCCGACGTTAGTCACGCCATTTTCGGAGCTGATTTTCTCCGCCACTTCGGTCTCCTCGTTGACATGCGCAACACCCGGCTACAGATGCCACAACCCTTCTGTCCGTGCACTGGCATCGCGGAGGCCCGGGGTGGTGACTTCGACACTACTCCGACCGTAAGTCAGGTTTGACTTCGGGATTTGCTGCGTGAGTTTTCTTCCCTGACGTCTCCAGTGACCACAACTCGCCCGATATAGCATAACATCACGCACACATCATCACGTCAGGACCACCCGTTCATGCACGCCCTCGCCGACTACCACCTGAGCGACTGAACGTGGCTCGGCGAGAAGTTCGAGCATATGCTTGAACTCGGAGATTGTGCGACCATCCTCCAGCCCATGGTCGTCCCCACTGCATATGGTACCGAAGTCTACCCCGGGAGATTGGCGTCCTTGCAGTGACTACCGCTCCCTCAACCAAATGACCCACCCAGACCGCTACCCTGTGCCCCACCTGCACGACTTCGCAGCCTCTTCACGGAGCTACGGTGTTCTCTAAGGTGGACCTTATCGAAGCCTACCACCAAATCACCAGTAAAAGAAGCTGACATTGCAAAAACAGCCATCACTACGCCGTTTGGGTTCTTTGAGTACACCCGCATGCCCTTCGGACTTCGGAACGCGTCGCAGACTTTCCAGAAGGTTTATCGACGAGATTACACGAGGCCTGGATTTCTGCTACGCGTATGTCGATGACATTCTCGTCGCCAGCACTTCTGCCAGAAGAACACTGCAAAACACCTGCGACAACTCTTCACTCGCCTCGAAGAATATGGTGTACTCATCAGCCCAGACAAGTGTCAGTTTGGTGCAAGTGAAATTAATTTTCTGGGACATCGGATCAACTCCGACGGTCTTCGCCCGCTCGGCGATAAGGTGCAAGCAATTCGGGATTACCCTCAGCCAGGCAACAAACGAAAACTTCGGCAATTTCTGGGATTGATTAAGTTCCACTGAAGATTCCTCCCAGGTTGTGCACGCACAGTGCAGCCTCTGAACAACCTCTTGTCATCTCCGGGAACACACACCGCTCCGTTGGAGTGGACGGACCAGGCCCAGGCCTCGTTCGTGCAGATCAAGAAAGACCTGGCGGCATCTGCGCTCCTCGTCCACCCTCAACCAGATGCAGCTACACGCCTCAAGGTGGACGCATCTGATGGCGGCGTTGGCGCGGTGTTACAGCAGCTTGTTGGTGAGACTTGGCAGCCTCTAGCATCTTTCTCGAAGTCCCTGTCACCTGCGGAAACTCACTACAGCACCTACGCACGCGTGCTGCTGGCAGTCTACAAGGCAGTCAGGTACTTTCGCCACTTCTTAGAGGGACGGTAATTTCACATCATGACAGATCACAAGCCCCTGATCCACGCCTTCACCACCAAAACGGATGGGCTCTCCCCAAGAGAAGTTCGACATCTGGCGTTCATATCGGAGTTCTGCACCGACATCCGCCATGTAAAGGGAACTGAGAACACCGCAGCTGACACTCTGTCACGTGCCAATGTGGGCAGCCTTACGTCCGCTACTTCCATTGATTTTGACAAGATGGCAACGCTTCAGAGAAAAGATGAAGAGCTCTGAGATCTTCGTGCTTCTTCAGCCACGCTCATTTCCAAGACGTGCCCCTGCCGACATGCACTCAGCTCCTCACATGCGACATTTCCACTGGCACCGCGCGCCCGTTCGTGCCGAAGTCCTTTCGACGCCCAGTGTTCGAGTCTCTGCATAACCTCTCCAATCCCGGAATCCGCGCCACACAAGCATTGGTGAAAGCCCGATATGTGTGTCCGGGCATGAACACGGACATTCCGAGATTAGGCTCGCACATGCACCCAGTGTCAACGCTCTAAGTGCAGCGTCACACTGTTTCTCCGCTCTCTCCGTTCCTGCCGCCCGATGCCCGGTTCAGCGAGGTTCATATTGACATTGTGGGACCTCTGCCACCCTCACTGAGGCTGTTCCTACTTACTCACTTGTGTGGATTGCTTCACCCGCTGGCCGGAGGCTATCCCCCGGCGAGACATGTCCGCGGAAACCATCGCTAAAGTGTTTCTGCAGACGTGGATTGCACGCTTCGGTACACCTTCTAAGGTCACAACCGACCGTGGTCGCCAGTTCGAATCCGCCCTCTTCAGAGAGTTTCTAACGCTCTTGGGAACACATCGAATTCGCACCACCGCCTATCATCCCGCAGCTAATGGCCTGGTGGAGTGGATTCACCGGCGCCTGAAGGCTTCAATCACCGCTTATGGCGAGCTCTCACGCTGGACCGAAGTGCTGCCACTCGTCTTCCTGGGCAGGCGCACAAGACTCAAGAGTGACCTGCAGTGCACCAGCGCCGAGTTGCTTTACGGCACTACCCTGCGGCTCCCCGGCGAATTCGTCGCAACTAACGTAAACGAGCAGCTTCCAGATCCCCTCCCGTACGTGTCACGCTTACGGACAATCATGGACAGCCTCCGTCCAACACCAGCCCGTGCTAAACGAAGTCCTACCGTGTACCTGTTTAAGGAACTGGACACTTGTACCCATATATTCCTGCGCCGCGATGCTGTGAGAAAACCTCTCCAGCCACCGTACGATGACCCGTTTAAAGTCCTTCGTCGTGGCGCGAAACACTACACCATCGAAGTGCGCGGACGATCAGAAGTGGTTTCAGTGGATCGAGTAAAGTGGGCTCACCTCGAGCATTCAATCACCACTCCAACTAGTGCACCGACGAGAGATCCTGCAGACTCTCCGATGACGCGTGGTGGACGAAGGGTTCGTCAACCCGTACGATTTGTGCCGTATTATTTCCATGTATTATTTTAATTTTCTACATTTCTGGAATGGGGAGTAGTGTGGACATCGCATGTCTAGTTTCGGTTTCGCCACACGTTTAGTTTCGGTTTCGCCTTCGGCGTCTGGCAACTAGAGCCTGCTGAGGTATGCCGCCGGAGGGCGCGGGCGTTTGAGTAAACAGTTTCGGATTACACTTTCGGGGTCGGAGAGACACGCCCGCACCAGAGGCCAACGCGCTGATGTATTGCTGTACCTTGTCTAGTCAAGTGTAATAAATAGTTTATGTACCGGACATCTCCACTACAGGGTGATCTACGCGGGGTGAGACATGATGAGGAGACTGGAAGTATGAATCTTTGAAAGGAGATGAACCATGGTATAGCTTGTGGAAGAAGGACAAGCGGGAAATATATCTACGACAATGAAGTGGCGAAAGGTTGAGGAAGTGTTTTATGTTAGTCACACTTGAATATCGGGATTAATGCTTAGCTATGAACCTCGTGGCTTTATTTTGAAGTGCCTCAATATTATTGGTTAGATACATCTGATGAGGGTGCCAAATAATGGACGCGTACTCGAACTGCGATCCTACGAGAGGTATACGCAAGAAGTTTAGTTGCTTTATTAGCCTGGAACGATAAACGTTAAAGAAATCCCTGAGTTTCAGACGCTTTGTTGATGATATTCTCAGTACGAATGATCCATGATAGGTTAGCTGAAAGGTGGACGCCGAGATATTTGATTGATGTGACATTTTTCATCTGGTTCTCTCCAATTGCGCATGCGTGGCGATCAACATTTAATTTGGTGGTGAAAGTTAGAGGCTTCGTTTTCTTGATGTTGATTTGTATCAACCAAGTGATACACTATTGGCTGATTATTTCAAGCCTCGCGCTGGAGTACGCACACATCTAGAGGAGTAGATAGGGGGCGATAAATTAAGCAATCATCCACGTAAAGTGTTTCTGTATGTTCTCGGGAAGGTCATTTATATAGAGAAGGAACAATACCGGACCAAGAACCGAACCTTGTGGGACGCCGGACTTTACAGGTCTGGGAGAGGAGACATTTTTATTAATCGTGACAAATTGAAACCGATTTGATAAAAAGTTTGCTATCCATTAAATAACTGATTCGTTTATACTAATAGCACCCAATTTATATATGAATTTGTTGTGGGGCCACCGGTCGAAAGCTTTCGCGAAATAAATAAACACAGCATCAACGGGACGATTTAAATCGTGATTTATATAAGACGAGCTGTTCTGTACTGATATAAATCAAACCTTTCCCGCAAAAATAATTCCGAAATAAAATTGTATTTACATTTTGTCTATTATTCTATGTACAATTGTTTTGTACTGAAATCAGAAGTCATTAAGCAAGAAAGATTTAAGCAGGCTGAACACGACCAAATCGAATCATTAGTCATTCTTCCCATCTCCCACCTCGTTGGTTGGTTACGCCACGTCCTATTGCCAACAAATCTGAACGTGAAAGAAGGAAACAAAAACTAGAAAATGTAATGTGTTATCGCAAACAGACCACGACTCATAAAAACTAGCTAAAAAGAAGCTAAGCTAGGTTTCTAGTTTGAGCAGAGTTCGCATCAATAAAAATGAGTTTAATTAACTGCGCTTTAAATTGACAATACATCCTTCTCCTGCACTGTTATCACTAATTGGTTGAGATTTATCAATCGATCTGACATGTTTAAAGATGCATGTAGTAATAAAAATTCACTATCTTCTAGCTACAGTGATTTAAATCAAATTAATCTGATTTATTCAAACAAAATTGTTTGATTTGGCTTTATTCCCGAAGGAAAGATCAATCAATGTAACCCTGTTTGGCAGTCAATCGCTTCTAGTGGACTGCTGACTGTGCCTGACTGTAAAACGTCAAGCATGTCTGATTGGCCAACAAGTTACTCTGACCGAGCAGGCCAAACTCCAGTCAGACTCCACTTGTCGGCGTGCTGATGGTTTCCTGGTGGCAGTCTTCCGCCGCGAAATGCCGTCAAGATTTCTTGCGGCGATTCTGATTGTACATCGATTGTCTCCTGACTGTGGTATCGTCAAAACGCTTTGACGGGCAGACCGACGCAATGGTCAAAGGACGTAAAAGCCTCGTTCTTTGAATACCACTATTTCGTCAAACCTATGAATACGAAAATAATCTATGCACGAGAAAACGATTTCGGAGACGTGAGCCCATGAAAGCTGCTGATGTTAGAGATATGATGAGCAGGAGCAAATCTGACAACCCGGATCAGACGCCCGTCCGAAACGGCCGATCACGCTCACTCTTCCATTACTTTCGCTTCGCCCATAGAGGCTTCTGGGCCGAGCCTGCATGATTACGATCGCTCTCGACTCCGCTTTGTTTGTCCCGCTTGCTCTCAACCTGCCGATCCCGCCGGGGCCTACTCAATGCCAATGTTCTATACGCAGAATCTCCTCGACGAGACCTCAGCTCTGTCGTGAGTTCCATCGACTATGGGCGAACTCTATGGTGTAGCTGAAGACGTCACAAGGTGTCAGAGGTCTAACCGGGCACGGAGAGAGCGCGTAACAAAAAGAGGGGTTCTCTACGACGCGAAAGCACTCTGCATGGCAGGCGAGTAGAACGGAAGTACGGCGACTGATGTACAACGAGGCTGTTTGGCAGGCAACAGGTCTGTTGGCTTAATCTTGCCATATGGAGCTCGAAGCTTATCCTCCAGAGGCTGTGTGCCACAGCGCTCGTCCTGACGGCACTCCACTTGCGCCTTTTGGCTGCAGCGTAGCTTAGTGGTAAGTCGCCTTTTGCCCCATGGCAGAACAAGCCATCCCGGGCTGAATCCCCTTCGCAAAACCGCTTTTTTTTTTTTTTAATCTTTTGGACATCTGGTTGTTGTCGACAGATTTGGGCGATATTTTACATTTCTTTTTTTGATGATCAACGATTGGAAAACCGAACGTTGTCGATCGAAATTTAGCTGAACCAACATGGTCAGTCGTCACCTGATGGACCATCAGGGCACTTTCGGCCAGGGCTGCTGACTGGCAGCTGCAGTGCCCCGCAAATTACGTACCTTGATCAGAATTTTCAATAGGGCTGATCTTAAAACGAAAGAAACACATCGTCATGATGACGAAACGGACGACACAGCTTTCGACTTACAACGACAGATCGTTACCGGGGCGGACAGCCGCTCAGAGCGCCTGACTTGGGGAGGCGATGGGGAAAGGGGGAGGGGGGTCACGATTTGTTTCTTCCCTGCAGCCGACCCCTCGAATCCATGGAGTTGGATGGCGCCAATTACCGAGAACGGGCCCTGTTTTACCTTTAAAAATTTCTGAACACTCACATAACTTTTGATTGAGCTAACGGTTAGGTTTGAAACTTTAGTACTGGTATGGTCAGCAGCGCTTCATGTCGGAGTTGCGGCATGACTCTCAAGATATACACTATTGCGCCAAGATTTGGCGACCCAATATATATTCTACGTATGGAGGTTTTGTCATGCAATGCCAAAGTACTGCCGCAAAATATTTTTAGATGGCTTTAGCAAACCTAACCATAAGGTGCCTGTATTTCCATGCCTTCCAGGTCCTTTATATTTTCGACGCTATTCGCTGCAGCTATTTTAACCAGATACCTCATAAATGTGCCTCTAAGCTAAAAGAATAGATAAACAAAATCAAGCTACCACACAAAAATATTAGCTTGAAAGACAAAGGACAAGGGAGGACAGGACAGGACGAGTGCTACTTTCAAGGGACGTCTTAATGCAAAGATAAAGGAAGAAACCGACTAAGACAAATTTCAATAAACAAGGATAAAAAAAGAAATAAACAAAAAAGATGTAGTAGGAAGAGGCACATTACAACTGAAATGATAAAAAAGTTAATCTAAAGAACTAAAATGAATGAAAATTATTTACAAATTGAAAACAAAAAGTTCCACAAGAAAAACAAAACAAGTTTAGGACTAAAAAAGAAGGTATCGGAGTTCCTTAGATGACAAGTTCATTGATGGCGTGCATATGCAGGATTCGCTTCTGGGCCGAGATGGCCTGGGCTTGTCGATTTCTATTGTTCTTTTGTTGGGAAACCACCTCAGTAACTCTGCACTAGCGAACGAACGGGGCCTTTACAGCCCCTACATGCAGTGGACTAGGTGACCTGGCGAGGAAGATCTTTGTAGAAGGTTCATGCGCTTCGAGCCTGATGGTGACGCTCGTCCGGTCTGGCCCACATGAACATTTCCACTACCGAGAACAGAACCTCATGCACAACTCCGTAGTCAGCAGTCGTATACTTGGTCATGTTTCACGCTGTATTTGTCCGCCTTGTCGCGCTGGTGCAGAGCCTTTTAGCTGGTAGAAAGCTGGATCCTGTGTTCAATCCCGACCCCCGCCCGTTTCGATCTGAATGAGCATCGTACCGGCGTGCAGTCGTGTATCACTACTGCGCAGTACGTTAAAGACTCTCTAGGTTAGCGGTTGCACTGCACAAGCCAAATCGTTCATCTACAACTGGAGACACAGACGCCAACGAGGCAAACTGAACTTCCGTCTGTATAAACATACACTCAACAATTTGCCTGTTTTTATTAGCCTGTCCAGGATATTGCACCAGATGCGAACATTATCAAAGATCGCGAGATGCGATACATCCATGGGACGACCACAGGTCGTTGTCGTTTCTCTATACTCTCTTGTTTGGTTAGATTTGGTGATGAATTCAGCCACATCTTATAGGCCTGTTTCTCTCGACCACGGGGCTCTGTAGCGTCCACGAGACGCGAGCACAAAGGAGGCGCGTCGTCCGCAAGACACGACCATTTAATGCTTTCGTGAAGCTGCGTCCTGAGCGTCCCCATCGTGCACGATCCACGTGCGTTTACAAGCGTCTGGTCAGCGTCCCTCATATTTCTGTCACGGGCGCTAACAGGGCGTTTGAAAGGACGCAATGCGACGCAAAACGGAAACGCAACCTAAAAGATCCGATTTTCCTCGCCAGGGGCGCTGCTCAAAACTTGGGAGCTACAGGTCTACTAGGATGGAAGTAGGAAAGTCGGAAGCTTTGAGCCTAAATGCTTGCGCATCAAGGCTCTAATGCTTGAGCATTAAAGAACTAGAGAAACTCTACGAAGCCCAGGCCATCCCAGCAAAAAGACAAATCCTGCATTAAGCGCGCCATCACTGAACTTGTCACCCAAGGAACTACGAAACCTGCTTTTTCATTCCCAAACACTTCTTCTTCTCGACCTTTTGTTTTCAATTTTTAAATATTTTTCCTTTAAAATATTTTTTTAATTTTTCAATTAAATGTTTATTATTGTTTTCTTCATGTGCATCGTCCTTCTAAATCCTTTTCGTTTTTGTCCTTTTTTGTATGCTTTTTGATATAATATTATCTTCGTCTTCTTCTTTCTTTATCTTTTTATTGAAACGTCAGTTGAAAGTAGCGCCGCTTGTCCAGTCCTTTCCTCCCTTGTACATTGTCTTTCGCGCTAATATTTTTACGATGTTCAACCAACGAGGCCGTCAACTAATTTTGTCCCGAATCAAGCTAGTTTAAAAGTTATGATCTATTTGGTTTATTGATTTAAAAAGTTTCATAGTTTCAAGTGTGATGCTTCAAGTTCATGTAAAGCGATTTGCTCATGTACTAGCTGCAGTCAAGCCGCTATGTTTGATGCCTTTTTCTACTTGCAAAAATTGCGAAGAGCGCAGGACCCTATAGACCTTTTCATCTCAGTAGTTAGCCGAGCAGCGGATAGAGGGCGCTGGTGTACTCGCCGCCATTGGGTTGCTTCAATTTGTTTGGTTTCGTTTTCAACACGCTAGCCGCTGTGTTTATGTTTTATGACCATTTTCGCCCAGTACTACAAGAAACTGTAGTACTGAACTACTTTGAAAACTACAATGTGGTTTCGACTCACAATTTAGGACTTTTTCACGAACAGTCTATGAGGCATGCGGTCACGTTCGTCGTTAATTTCGGCCAGGTTCGACAGAGAAACGACGAAACTGATCCACGCGGAGGATTTTCTTCGTCTACGGCCATACCCGCTAACACTAGTTTCCAAACTATAAACTAAAGGCATAAATGCGTATTAACAAAAAAAAAGGTCGACAACTTCATTAGCATTGTGCTGAATCGCGAAAGATACATGAAGTCGCAAGTTCACTGATCACTGTTTGATTTTCGCGGACACCATCTTCGTATGAACTTCAGACAATAGTACTGTCTCCTATAATTGCGCGCATAATCTAAAACGATAGAGGTATTGTGTTGAGTTGCTTTCTTTAAATAAATTAAGTACTCTAGAAATATTTTGATAACCAATTCTCTGCCGGGAGAGAAAATATTTTTAACTATCGAACCTGATAAAGCACTCATTAACAGCATTTCAGAATGTTTAAATTAGAAAATAAACGATTTTCTTACGGAGAGTTGCTTACGACATACTCAGGGTATGACTAAGATAACTATCAGACCCGTCAAATCTAGTCTCACATTTGTTTTGCGTAAAATTTGCCAAATGAAATTAAAGAGCGCTACCTCCGACAAGTTCGACTAAAGTCGGATCCTAGGCACCACTACATAAAGTTCTGTGGACAGATATTTATTAAAACAGATGCGCTTTGTACAGTTCGGCGTCAGCCAGTCACAAAAAGTGAATCGCTATCCGGCATCGGCGATTCCACACTCGTGTGATTTCCATGAAGATGGCTTTTTTAAACATCACATATTTCTCAAACTGCCTGGGACACTTATTTTATCGGGACATTCCCGACCACTGGGTTGAAATAATTTATATAAGATATTATAATTGCATGTCTTGAGAAATTTGTTAAACTACTTCAATGATTGCAGACATGGGGCCAAGCACGGCGAACAGACTCCTTGAATTCACAAACAAACAGATGAAACGAATGTTTATCGCAGAAGCAATTAAGAACGCACAACATATTTTGGAGTAATATCATGAAGAAACAACTCACCTGATGTTGACGTTATAATTATTCCGAAGATTAGATAAAATGCGAAATAAACTTTCGTTACATACCTCCACAAGTTTCCCAAAATAATCAAAAGAAACTTCATTTCGATTTGTTATGAACTCAAAGCACGATGCTTTCCGGAAACACACAAAGTTGATGCATTCTCATGACAATTTGTTACCTTCAGTAATATCCTAAATGCGCGACCGCAAATATATATTACAGTACGTATTTGGAATGTTCCACCACTACCACGGAGTGAACGTGAGTTGTCATAAGTAAATGATTTAGTGTGCGCCGGGGCTAACGCTGAATCCTGCGCTTCGTCCCTCCTCGCAGATATCCCGTACGCCGACGGTGAAAATAGTCAAAACATGTTTAAACGTTAACTGCAGATGTCGTGCACATAATGAAGACATGCTACTAGGTAGTTAATATAAGCATCGGGCGACACTTTGCAAAATAAGACGAGAAACGCTGTAAAACGCGACGAAAAACAGGAATAGGACGGATCTGCCAAGGAGCGAAGGGGAGAGCGGAGCGGCGAGTTGAAGCAACCCACTGGTGGCTGTGTCACGTGATTCCAAGATGGCAGCGCCCATGCAACGAAGGCTGAAGAGGTCGAGCATTGTTGCGCCGTAGGTTCCCAACGTGCCGCATTCCAGAAATCCAACTTGGTGTAGTGAATCCAGCAAAATCTAACTTTCTGATAGGCTAAAGATCGTCCATATTAAAACCGGGAGAGGAAAATGTCGAAAGAGGTTGCATAACTTTTTTACACTGAAGATATGAGCAGGTGGTAAATTAGGAGGATTCGGGAGGTGGTAGGTGCGTTGCTATTTGCAAGAGGTCCCTAAATCAAGTAGCCCGCAATCTATAGGCCAACGCGCTGTTTGCAAACAAGACCGCCTCTGCCCACACCAGGTGTCGGCACTTCATGTGTGCAGAAAGCAGACGAAACGTCTGCCCATGCGCCGGAACGACAGCAGCGCCGCCGCACCGGCGTGACGTCAGAGTCACGTGTGGGTCATTAGGCCTAGAAATGAGTTCGCCAGCCCGTTTGCCTGCTAGCGAGCAGACTCCGCCAGATGCGAAACCATTCGCAACTTTCAGCGATGGTGGTACTGCATTGGGAGAGTCGCAACCCCTAGCTCCTGGATGGCCGTCTTCCGAATGAAAGTGCTTGCTTACACCTTTCTGACGTGGAAATACACGTGGCTTATATTGCTCGTATTTCACGAAATCGGAATTGCTTACGCGTCGCAGACACCACCTCCTACTGTTCTTCTTCTGTCATCCAGATGACAACCATTTTGATAGAAACTAACGCGCCCCAAAAGGCCGTGAAAGTTTCGAACACGGCGAGCAAGTTCGACGGCTCCATGCGCAGAGGTACAACGACGTCACGAAGCCAAAATCTGTTTGGAGGACAAAGTGGGTAGTTGCAAAGGATTTCACCATTGTGTCTACCCACTATGTACTCCAATTCGAGCGAGCAAGTTCGTCTTCTTCTAGCTCAGAGAGTGCAGCGGTCATTTCTGGTGGCGTTTGCTAGTCCTATCAATGACTGCATTGACCTTTCTACCGATTTGAGAAATCCGCAGCTTTTTTACGTACGAGGACTTAACCTTTGTCGAAAGGTGAGATGAAATAGTCGAAAATAGAGCATCGAGACTGCATTCCGCGATTGTCTAGCGGGCGCCGCGACTCTGTCCTAGTACAAAGCGGGCTAAAGTAGCGATGGTTATATAAAGAGAAAAATAAGTCATCCTAAGCTTTTGATAAGGTGCGAAGAGCAGAGGCGATATTATTATGCTTTGACAGAAAGGGTATTAACTTAAAAAGAACACAAAAAAACGTGTCCTGAGATTCCAGATAAAGCTTCGGATAACTTGAAACAATGATGTTAATCTACATGATGACATAAGTGAGGATACTGTGAAGCGAAGCTAAATTTAGTCACTCTCGGTAAAACTATGCATAAGAGTGTCTCGAGCTCATCATGCTTCCCGTGCTGGGACGAAAGTGCTGAGGGTTAGCATCATGGCCAAATCACCTTATGGCCGTGATGAATACTGGCGGCATACAGACGGCACCAAATCACGTGGTCCCTGGTGAAAGCTGCTCTATTTTTTGTCATACTTTAAGGGAGCGCCACTGCGTGCACAGAGATAGCTAATGGGAGTTTAGTAAGTTATGATCGCTGAAAACTATTTCTAAGCGGCATTTACTGAGGGTGCAAAAATTGTTGCAATGCTCCTTTAAGGCCTGTATAAATATATATTGCAGTGCTAAAGTAGCGTTAGTAGCTGCTCTGTTGCAGCGCTGACTTGAACGTAATCTTAGCAGTGATGCAGCGCGGCATGAGCGCTCCATCAACAAGGTCATGGCTTTTTTCAGCATCGATCAAGAGGACTTAGCGGCAGCGCTGTTGCCTGTGTGTGAAGAGGCCTTTGCATTAAAAGATGAACCAAGTCAATAGTGTCACAGATGGAAAAGGGTTCGACCAATGTAAACTGAAAATGAAGGTTTTATCGGCAATACGGCGCTCGGCTCTTTATCTACTGTGCTCGTCATCTAGAGTATTCGACCTAGAATGTTCTGGAAAGAGCTAGGGAGAGACGGACTAGTGAAGGTCATTCTGGCCTTGTTATCGTTTATGCTCGGGTTAAGAGTGTATGCGAATGTTCTAGATGAACGGAGGAGCGTATCTTCTCGATCATGCAAGCGACATTACTTCCTCCTTTAAAATCACATCGCCCCGATGCAACACAAAACTAAACAAAATATTGTTAAGCTGTAAACGTCCTCTGGACAACGAAACGTTCTCAGTGCTACCGAGCGTAACGGCTTGAGTCTAACGACGTGAACCACCTCGGGTAATTTTCGGTGTCGTGATGATGTTTGCATTCCGTCGGGCATCACTTCGTAGTTGAGCTCCCCGAGGCGACGAAGTACCTTGCACAGTCCAAAGTCCCTTTTCAACAGTTTTTCACTGGGGCCGTGGCGACGAATGGGCGTCCACACCCACACCCTGTCTCCGGGCTGGAAGTGAACGACTCGATGACGAAGGCTGTAACGGCCAACGTCGACACGCTGCTGGTCTTGAATCCGGTGTCGGGCTAGCTGGCGGACTTATTTGGCCCGCACTAGCAAAAATATATTATATGTATAAGAAATTGCTCTGTCCAATAAAATCATGTGATCATATGATATCTTATCAGAGCACACACGAACCATATAAGGACATATAAGAACCATATACGATTACATAAGAAGTTTTAAGAAACTTCTTATTAGTTTCTTTTAACTTCTAATACTACCTTTTTATTTTGTTATAGTTCTTATATGGTTCTTGAATGCTCTTATAAGCTCTTATTTGATCATATGCATTCATTTCACAAATAAATTTCCTATATATATATATATTTTTTTATTAGGGCGTTCAGCAACCACCTGGGCGTCGTGGCACCAATCATCAGTTGCAACATGGGGCAGCATCGCATCCAGAATGGTTGTTACTTTCCGACCATGTACCAGCTGGAAAGGTGTAACTGCAGTGGTTTCTTGAGCTGCCGTGTTATAGACAAACGTGACGTAAGGTAAGACAGCGTCCCACGTCTTGTGCTCCATGTCTTGTGCTCCACGTCAACGTGCATCGCGATCATGTCGGCGGTGGTCTTGTTTAGCCGTTCCGTCAGCCCGCTCGTCTGTGGATGGTACACCGTCGTTCTGACGATGGCTGGTGTGGCTGAGCTGGAGAATCTATTGAGTTAGCTGTGCCAAGAACGACGACCCTTGGTCTGTAAATAGTAGTTTGGGGGCACCAAGCCTGAGGGCGATAGATTGAACAAAGAACTTGGCGACTTCCACTGCAGTGCCCCATGGAAGGGCTTTGGTCTCGGCATACCTTGCAAGGTAATCGGTCGCGAGGATGATCCACCGGTTTCCTTGCGTGGACGGTGGGAACGGTCCAAGCAAGTTCATTTTGGTCTGCAGGAACGGCGTAGTTGGGGGAGTGATCGGCTGCAGGAGTCCCGCCTGCTTCGTCAGTGGTTTCTTGCGCGGTTGGCATTCGCAGAACAATCGGATGTAGAGGTGGCCAGTCTTCGGGAGCTTGGGCCAGTGTAATGTTTCTTGAATCCGTGCAAGTGCTCTGCTGTAGCCCAGTTAACCCGCCGAAGGATCGTCACGTAACGTCTGAAAGACTTCCACTAGAAGACCTCGCAGGGATAACCAGCAGTCAAGACGAGTTGGTGGTGCCGGAGTTTTCTTAATATATCACTTTCTCGAACAGCGAAGTTTGTCAGGGCTTCTGCGAAGACTCGTGGAACTGCACTGCTTTATCCCTCCGGATGCTCGATGAGTGTACGTATCTCAGGATAGTCTCGTTGAAGTGCTGCCATGTTGTTCACGGTCATTGCGCTGACAAAAATGTCGTCGTCGGCTCCACGCCATCCATCTGCGACATCGGCACCAGGATCCCGGGCATCCGCTAGATTATCCGCGTCGTCGTTCGGGAGAAGCTTCGAGAGGTGCTTCCTGCTGCAGAACGGCTGGCCTCACTCTCGATCGCCGAGGTTGTTTGAGGAGAATCACAACGACCCTTCCAGCCGCAGGCTCCCGTCGACGTGCCAGCCCCAAGGGAATCAACTCTGAGCTACGCCGCAACGGCCCGACGATCGCCGCCTTTTGCTCGCCCGTATACGTCGCCCCAGCGACGCCCGTAGAGTGCGCCCGCTCAGAGCAACCTTTGCCGAGGAAAACGGACGTCTGGAGGATGGCCG